>PVJD01003434.1:0-163570 GCA_004026545.1 Mormoops blainvillei | reverse complement strand
AGAACATAAAACGACTAATATGAGCTTATTTTCTCATAACCTCTGTCTTCTCTCTAAAATTAAATGTTAAGAAAATTCCAACTGAGCAAGTCATCCCATTTGAGGAGTTCCAGTTTTTGCAATACTTGCCATAATTTGAAAAAGATTTAAATTGCAGTTGACATACAACATTATATTAGTTTCAGGTGTACAACAGAGCAGTTAGACATTTATGTGATATATGGAGTGATCTCCCTGACAATTCTAATGCCAATTTGATACCATGCATGTTTATTACAATGTTATTGACTATGTTCCCTATGCTGCACTTTACATACATGTGACTGTGTCTGTAACCAGCAGCTTCAGAATACAATAATTACTAAACCTTGGACTATGTTGCCTACAATGTTCCACAGTATTCTACAGAGTAGTTACTTGGTTCCTCCAAAGCAAGTTCACCTGATTTTTTGATGTCTAGAAATCATAGGAATCAGGGTTTTTTACAGAGTTTGAATCAAACTGTAAATAGATTTATGTGTCTTTGTGTGTGCGTTTGTTTGCTTGTTTGTGATTCTCTCATTCTGAAAAACTCCTTATGGAAGAAAAACTTTTATTTTATTAACGCTTTACTTTTCCTGACTGCCTGCTCTGCTGTGAGGGTTGTAATTCCAGCAAGTTAAAGCTGTTCCACTGTAGCCAGTAACTGGGGCATCATAAGCAGAAGGCAAGTTGTGATGGAAAAAGAGAAGGGAGACTGAGATGGTTTCCCCCATTTCCTAACTGGCAAAGGAAGGTGACATAAATCCTTTATAGGATTTAGGTGACATATGCACAAATAATGACATATGAAAACGTGAGCATTCCGTAAGTGAGGAAGCTAATACTGTGGCCCCACTATATTCCGGATATTATGTGCGTGCGCACACACACACATTTAATCTTTACAACAGACTTGTGCAGTGACTGTTATTATCCACATTTCAGAGATGTTAGGTTGCTTGCCACAGAACACCTAATCCATAAGGAATTCAAACCAGGTCTCTCTTACACTAATTTTTATGATCTTTCTATTATACTCATTGAATACCACATAAAAATAAGTCAGTTTTAAGCATATGCAGAAATAAAATGGCTAGGGGAAATGCCATCTAGATCTTGATTCTGGGTGAAAAAAAAAATGTGATCCCCTCCTGGGAATAACAAGCTTGCCCACACATGGGTTTAAAAACCTCAAACCAAAATTTTTTTTGTAGAAATTTTATTGTAGCCTCAGATTACTCCCATAGGCCAAACATCACAAAACGTACAAGAAAGCAAGGTTCCGTGAGTGAGCACAAGGACAACCAACAGTCAGTAAGATCAGGCCTGTGAAACTTCGGATATTGAAATTATGACACTGCCCTGACCCATGTGGCTCAGCTGGTTGGGGGTCACCCTGTAAAGCGAAAGGTCACTGGTTCAATTCTTAGTTGGGACACATGTCTGGGTTGTGGGTTCCGTCCCCTGACTGGGTGCATACCAGAGACAACCGATGGATGTTTCTCTCTCACATCACTGTTTTTCTCTCTCTCTTTCTCGCTCCCTTTCCCTCTCTCTAAAAATAAATAAATAAAATCTTTTTAAAAAGTGAAAAAAGCAATTATGAGACTGAGAATAAAAAATGAGTATGAGTATGATCTCAGATTTAAAAGACACTTTTCAAAGTATGAGTAAAAATCAAGAGACTATAAAAATACTAGGAAGATTTGTCAAAAAATAACTAGAATTTCTAGAAATAAAAAAAATGGAAATTAAAGAGTTGATTATTTTAAATAGAATTTTAGGAATATCTAATGAAAGAACCAAGAAAACAGAGTTGGTTTTAATGAAATTTTCCATAATTCAACCCAGAGGGAAAAAGAGAACAGTTAATAAATTTGAAGTGTAGGGTGAGAATTTCTAATATATATCTAATCCCAGGAGAAAATCATATAAAGAAATGGGATAAAAAATATTTGAAGAGTTAGGATCTGAGAATTTTAGAATTGTTAAAAAATAGCAAACCTCAAATTTATAATTACCAGTTGGGCAAATGAAAAGACACATCATAGTCCTGACCAGTGTGGCTCAGTAGGTTGGCTGTCATTCCACAAAGTGAAAGGTCTCCGGTTTGATTCTAGGTCAGGGAACATGCCTAGGTTGGGGGTTCGGCCCCCAGTTGGTGTGCCTATGAGAGGAGAGGCAACCAATCAATATTTCTCTCTCACATTGATGTTTGTCTCCATCTCTGTCTCTCTCCTCCTTCCCCCTGCTCTAAAAAAAATGAATAAGTGAAGTTAAAATAAAAAAAGGAAAAGACTCATTGTAGTGGAGAACACCACCAACAAAAAATAGATCTTAAAGATGTGGAGAGGAAAGATTGATCATCTTAAAGGAAAAGCAATTAGGTAGATGGTTAATGTTTCGACAAAAACAAAAAAGTGAAAAGCAAGTGGGATATTATGTTCGATATGCTAAGAAAAAACCCTGAACTTAGAGTTCTAACAATTAGAATTATACACACAAAGAAACTACCGCATTTTGCTGTGTATCATGCACTCCTGTGTATACTGCGCACCCATGTTTTTGGTCCGAACTTTCAGAAAAAAAAGCTTTCACTTGAAATTTTAATTCAATTATTTATTTATTTATATAGTTATTTGTTTTTGCATTATAAAGGAATTTTAGCATTTATTTTTGAATATATTCTGGTACGAGACATTTTATGTAACACAAAGCACAATATGTACAAAGCACAATAGATGCAAACAAAATTTTAAAAAAATTTATGTACAAAGCACAATAGATGCAAGGTATTTCAGGTACTACCCCATATATAATGCATATCCTTATCTTTCCCTCAAAAATTTGGGCAAAAGAGTGCACAATATACATGGCAAAACAGAGTACCTTTCAGAGTACCTTTGAGGGATCAACACAGGCATTTTTAGTCAAGTTAAAAATTAAAATGTGTTTATCACACTAGACATTCACTGAGGGAAATTCTAAAAAATGTACTTTAGGTAGAAAGAAAATAAACCCAGAGAGAAGGTGTACATTCTATACATGAATGGCAAGGAAAAAAAAGTGGTGAATTTAATAAATTCTAACTTCATAAAACAACAATAACTTCTAATTTGTAAGGTTATAAAACAGGATGAAACTAAAATATTGGATACAACTGAAATGGAAATTGGAAAAAGATGACTAGAGTTAAAGTGCTCAAAGAACCTTGAAATGAAAAGCTTGGCCTTCATTCAGTGAGAATATGTGTTAAAATGCTCTCCTTATAGGACGTATAATGTGTGAACCAGGAGAAAGGACCTAAAGGAGAAAAATGAGAACAATCAATTTGAAAGAAACAGAAAAAGTTAGAATAATAGAAAGTACAAAATAAACCAATAGAAATAAATCTAAATGTAGCAGTGATCACGAAATATTTAAATGGATCAGGCTCTCCAATTAAACAATAAAAAAATTGTTCTATTGGGCCCTGGCTGGTGTGGCTCAGCGGGTTGAGAACAGCAAGGTTGCCGGTTTGATTCCCAGTCAGGGCACCTGCCTGAGGTTGTGGACCAGGTGCCCGGTTAGGGGGTTTGCGAGAGGCAACAGATGTCTCTCGCACATCGGTGTTTCTCGCCCTCTCTTTCTCCCTCCCTTCCCTTCTCTGTAAAAATAAATAAATAAAATCTTAAAAAATTATTGTTCTATTGGATTAAAAAAAAAGATACCTTTGTGCAATTTATTAAAAAAATCACTAAATCATAAGCATAGAGTCATGGTTTTTAACCAGGGGTGATTTGGGCAATGTGCAGAGAGGCATTATTGACTGTCATGCCTGGGGAGTGGGGCGTGCTATTGGTACCGAGTGGGAAGAACCCGGATGCTGCAAAACAGTCCCCAGAATAAGAATGGTCTAGCCCCAAATGTCCATAGTACTGACACTGAGAGACTCGGGGATAAAGAAAGAGTACAAGTAAAAGAATTTAAAAAGGTGACCTAGACATATGTCATGATTAGTTTGTTGTGGTATCAAGACAACCCCAGAATCCTAGTGGCTTCAGACAAAAAAAAAAATGTATTTCTCACTCATACCCATTGTGAGTCAGTGGGCCTCTGCTCTATGTCTTCTGCCTTCAAAGCCCTGAGTGACAAGGCAGTCATCCCTGGACACAGGGCCAGCAATTAATTATGGCAGCGAACAGTCCTCATGTGGGCCATTCCAAGCTCCTTCTAAAAAGTGAAACCCTTTGTCTCCACCTGCAGATCATCTGTTGGGACTTGTACCGTAATCAAACCACAAGGGGTCCAGGAAGTGCAGATCCAAAGTGCGCCCGAAAGAGGGTAGAGTAGAATTTGGCAAATAGGAAGAATGACTACACATGAGGCAACTACTATCCAAAAAAGGCTACAGTAGTTATATTAGCATTAAATAAATTAGACTTTGAGGCACAATCGTTACTAGAGATAAAGAGAGTCCCTTCCTAATGATGAAACACTCAGTTCACTCAAAGCCGTAACAATTCTAAACTTGTATTCACCCAATAACCCAGACTCAAGATAAGCAGAGCAGAACTTCACAAAACTATAAGAAGAAATAAAAATCCACCACCAAGGATTCTAAGAAGGGGTTTACTTTAAAAAAAAAAATTCCAGGTTCTGCAGCAAAAGTAGATCAGGTAAAAATGTACACAGGTTTTGTCCCAGACCTTCCTTGAAACCACTGGGCTTCCTAATTTGTATGAGCTTTCTATTCCTCTCAAAACACCTGCCCATCTCTGACAGCAGAGCGCTAAAATGTACAATCACTTATCTCCTGTGCTCAGAACTTTGCATTGGCTTCCTATAATATTCAAAGTAAAAGAGAGTATCTTTACAATGACCTTTAAGGGCCCTAGACCATCTGACTTAGCCTCCCATTTATCTCTCTGATGTAATCTGTTACTCTGTCTTTCAGTCACTTCACTCTAGTTATATCGGCCTCTACTGTTCTTTGAAAACACCAGTCTCACAGTGTTATGGGCTGAATTGTGTCTTCCTCCCACCAAATTCATATGCTGAAGCCCTAACCTCCAGTATCTCAATATATGCTTGGAGACATGGTCTTTACAGAGTTAAGTTAATATGAGACCACTAACCTGGTTGGTGTGGCTCAGTGGATTGAGTGTCAGCCTGCGAAACAAGCACCTCTGGTTCAATTCCCTGTCTAGGGCACATGCCTGGGTTGAGGGCCAGGTCCCCAGTAGAGGGCGTGCGAGAGGCAACCACACAGTGATGTTACTCTCCTTCTCTTTCTCCCTCCCTTCCCCTCTCTAAAAGAAAGTAAAGGCCGCTGAGGTGAGCCCTAATCCAGTAAGAGGAGATTGGGACACACAGTGATACCAGGGGCATGGGTGCACAGGGGGACAACCAGGTGAAGAAGCAGCAAGGAGGTAGCCATTTGCAAGCCAAAGAGAGAGGCCAAAAGCTAAATCACCTTGGCTGATCTTGATCTTTCAGTACCTCTAGCCTCACAGAACTGTGAAAAAATAAGTTTCTGTTTAAGTCACCCAGCCTGTGGCACTTTGTTATGGCAACCCTTGCAGACTAATACGACGTCACCCCAGGGCAATTGGACTTGGTGTTCTCTCTACCCAGAATATTCTTTCCACAAATACACACAGGTCTCTTTTTCATACTAACTTTAGGTATGTCTTCACACAAATATTTTTCAGTTGGGCCTTCCCTGGTATCCTACACAGAATTGAAACCTTCCCCCACTAACACTTGCTACCCACGTCCCTGCTTTATTCACTTCCTAGCACTTCTCTCCACCTACAACTCATATATCTGTAGCTCCATGAGGGTACAATTTGTCTATTTCACTCATGCTTTTATTCCTGGAGCCAGAATAGTGCTTATCACAAGGTAGGCATTAAATAAATATGTATCAAATACATTTGGTGTTGAGGTTTTTGTAAAATCATTTTTAGTTTTCAATTACAATTGACATACAATATTGACATACAATATTAGTTTCAGTGATTAGATATTATCTTACTAAGTGATCACCCCAATAAATTTCATACCAATCTGACCCCACACGTAGTTACTAAAATAGTGTGGACTATATTTTCTATGCTGTACTTTACATCCCCATGACTATTATGTAACTACCAATTTGTACTTCTTAATCCCTTCACCTTTTTTATCCATCCCCCCAATGCCCCTCTCATCTGGCAACTGTCAAAATGGTCTCTGTATCCTGAGTCTTATCAAACACATTGAAAGAAAATTTTCTCACTACTCTCAATAGTAAGGGTTTAATTTCCTGGTCATGAAAGGAGAAGGCAGGTGTTCCCTACAGGGGAATCCAAGCTTATTGGCGAGGGGACCTAAGGCCTCCTAAGGTGAGTGGGTTTATGGCCAGGCCAGTAAAGCGCTCACCTATAACGCCACCCAGAAAACAAAGAAAATTTGCTCTTTGCAGAAATTCTCTGACGTTTCAAAATTACACTCAATAATTCTGGCAGTCAGAAAAAACAATTGTTTTCCACTGGTGGATGCAATATTTTCTGTTTTAATGAGCAGTTTCTTTTTTTTGTATTTTCATTTTTTAGAAAATAGAACTTCCATTGTTTAGTTCTGAGACTACAACCCCGATAATAGCGTGCCCTTTGCGGGAGAAGCGTGCTCTGCCTGCTTGTGTGTGGACAGTTGGTCTTAACTGGAGTTTAAGGTTGTACTAAAACATTTAAACATTGAGAAAGCAGACTTTATTTGCCCTCCTGGCTCTCCTAATGTTCATTTCACTCTATAATAAATGGACTTCTTGTCCCTGGGCATTCTTCATTGATTTGAATTTAAAGGTATGCTTACTTTCATTCTGCATTAATGTGTGACCCAGAAATTCAGTTGTGCATAAAATATATTACTTTAAACAAACAAACAAAATAAAAATATTTGCAGATGACTTGACTTTTGTTACTAAGGTAAAAAGTGCCCAGAAGTGGTTTGGACATATTTTATCTCATAGGACTTGAGAATAGTTTTGGAGGTTAACTTTGGAGGTGGTCAAAGTTGTATCTACTTCCAAAAACTACTTTGGGCAAACCATGCAGCCTCTTTGTATCTCATTTTCCTGTATTTATGGAATTCATAATTTAGAAATAACTGAAATTAGGATAATAACAGCTACCTCATCTAATTTTTGTGAAGTTAAATGAGATAATGCATGTAAAATATTTCAACCAGTGCTGGACACAGAGTAAATATGTGATAAATGTTAACTATTGTTAATGTCATTATTTCATGGTATGACTTTTGTGTTTGCTTCCTCCATGTTTCTCTAAGTTTTCACATTGGCAGAAAGATTTATTTAAAAATACAGTAATACACAAACAATCCCTAACTTTAAAAGTACACTCCCCTGTGGAAGGATCTATGTACATAAAAGTCAAACCCCATAAACTCTGGTCCTCTTTTTCTTTCCTCATGACCTTGGTCAGGCTTTAGGGGGACCACATTGGGAACTGGAAGAATCGGTATCACTGTAGAGACAAAGGAACTTGTTTTCTGGCAGCTTGGAACACTATAGAACACAAACAAAAGTTTACCAATTAAACCTCCTGTTCCCTAAAATGTTTCTATTTGTTCCTCTGTTAGGTTAGGTGTGCAGAATTTCAAGACCAGAAAAATGAATTAGGGACAAAACAGTTATTGGTACTTATTTGTTTAATTTGATGCTGTGGGCTCTGTTGTGATGCGCAGTGCAGCCCCTGTCTTAGACGTGGGTAAGAGAAGCCCCTGCTCGGGGAACCAGGCTGTAGAGGGCCCCGCCCAGCTCTCCTCTGGCCGAGCTCCTCTCCATCAAACGAGCAGTTTTGGAGGCCAAGAAGATGTGCATGCCTAGAGCCTGTCCCCCTTTCTAGACTACATATGCATACCTGGGACCCCTAAGTTCCTTGCTCAGGTGTCTTCAAGCAGATCCCTCAAGCCTGGGCTCCCTAACCAGACCACTGACAGTGTGCGCCCTGCTTGGCCCCAGGCATGGCTGAGGAGCCATGGTTTCAGAGGGGGTATAGGGGGCAGGGGATGTGAATGCCGTTGCCTGTGTGGATTGAGGTGTCTGCCTGTGTGTCCACAAGGCCCCTCATCATGCAGGATAGAGCCTGTGATGAGAAGCGAAGGGGGGACAGGCTGTAAGGCAGGAGGCCTGGGCAGAAAGGGGCTGGCTCTCCCCGTGCATCCACATTCTGGAACTCGAAGGGACCCAAGAATCCTAAATGCAAACCCAGCCTTTTAAAGGGATGTCATCAAACCTATTTCATCCCGTTGCTTACTTCCTTGGCTGCTGTAAATTTTGCACTATGTTATGTGTGTTACGTCGAGTTCCATTTGTACTCTTGCTCCGGACCCCACAACAGTTAGATGCAGCGTGCAGGAAGGACCTGATTATAGCACATCAGGCTGGGCATCGTCGAGATCCGTATAGTGCAATCACCTCATTTACAGAGAAGGAAAATTAGATAATTTACGGATTGGCATAATTTATAGCTTTATAGATTCTTCGATGAAAGAGGACACACATGCTGTCCATTCAGGGGATGGGGGTTAAGTATGGCTTCAACCACATTAATGATTATGTTGAAAGTTTATCAGAAGGTGTTGGGATTTTATTGTATATTTAGTGCGCTTAAAAAAGGTGTTTGGTTAACTTTCCCCGACAGATGGTGGATAGGGTGTACTGGTGAATTAGAGTGTAAGCCTCATGCTCCTTCATGCAGCCCCTGCCCAGTTGCAGGAGGTCTTTCTAAGCCTGCCAATGGGCAGCAGACCCAAACGGGTTATTGCCTAGGTTCCAGCAATGCCTTCATCCTGGATACTGCTGAATGCCCGGGGAGCAGATGTCCAACTCAAGGAAACCACTTGAGTTACCAAACACCCATTCAATGACTGATAGGACTGTTTTGCCTGATGGGGTTACTAGTGATGAATTAGGCTCTCGTAGGAATTTTGAATATAAACTATGGAGAGAACCAGGGGTAGGTATTGGGGGCAGAAGTTAAGTGCCACAGAGAGAAAGTAGCATGGGGATATCATGAAGGAACAGAGGCTGGAAAAGCAGAAGCAGTGAGGCCAAGGAGAGAAACTGAATCCTACCAGCAGTGAAGGTTGGATGAATGCAAACAGATTTATAGCTGAGGTGGGGTTGCGTGGGGGTGGATACAAAATAACTTGGCCATTAGCATTACTCAGATTCTCAAAGAGTTATAAGTTCACAATATTTCCAATTTCGTGAGTCCTGCCTGAGTGAAATTGATTTTTCTTCACAAGATCTCTTACCATTTAGCTTTTCCTGGAGCAAAGAAATAGAACACTAATAATGGATAACATTTACGGAACTCTCACTTTTTGCCAGAACTGTTTTTAAGAGTTTTTCAAGAATTTTCTCTTTAATTCTCAAAACAATTCTTTGAAGTAGGTACCTTCATTAACCTCATTTTAAAGATAAGAAAACCAAGGCAAGGAAGGTTAAATAACTTGCCCAAGATCACACAGAGAGCAGGGACTCGAATTTAGAATTTAAATGGTGGTGGTATTATGATAGAGCCCCAGCTCTAATCGACCACACCATACCACCTCTGCATGGCCCAGATTTACTTTCTGTGTTCTCATGTTTGCTAGTATTTTCCTGCTCACCTCCTCCACCCCCCGTGTGCTATATTCCAGGTTCCTCACAACCCCAAGTTCCTCACTGATCTAAACTTGGCAACAATAGATCTGCCAATCTCAATCAGGAGGAAATCAAATTGAACAGCGTGTGTAAGGCACACAGGGGTGCTGTGCTGACCCTGCCTATAAGCAGGCCAACCCCTGGGAATCCAAGGTTTCCGTCTCACCTCCTCCTAAGAAGACTGATCCTTTCTCATAACACATCTGTCCTAAACTGAATTGAATTGTGTCTGTCTCCTCCCTCCATCTGAGCTCTGCTGAGAGTACAAATTGTTCTTTCATTTTTTTGTCTCTGGTACTTTGCACACTGTCTGGGACAAAGTAGATGCCCCCAAACCATTCAGTAAATGAACATAGCACCTTTCATTTATATTCTGGGCTTCAAATGTCTATTCACGCTCTGTCCTAGCCTAACCTTGGGAATAAGCCAATTGGTTGATAAAGAATATACACCTAATTCAAGGTGGCTTTACACTCAGAATGGTAATATGTAGGTATTTTTAAAAAATTACTTAGATAAAGACAGAAGGCCAGACCAATAACTTTGTATCACAAAGTATATAACTGAGTTAGTAATGCATATTTTAAAATAATGCCCTTAGTTGTGCACCACTTTATTGAGTGAAAGGCATTTTCATTTCAGTGGTCTCACTGGTACTCACAGTGTACCTCTGAAGATGGATTATTCTGATCTTTCAGACGGCTCCTTGCTGAACCATGGTGGCAGCCACATGGGCTGAGGGGTCCTCTCTGTTACACCCCTGGATTGGGGTGGGGTAGGAGTGAGGCTGGAGGAGTTCCCCTTCTGTTCCAACTGTGATCAACCCTCTGCACATGACGGGGACAGGTGGTCATTTTCCCCCCGGGGGGTTCCCCTCCTTGTCCTGATCCTGCCTGTCTTCTCCAGCCCATCA
Source organism: Mormoops blainvillei (assembly GCA_004026545.1). Lineage (NCBI taxonomy): Eukaryota > Metazoa > Chordata > Mammalia > Chiroptera > Mormoopidae > Mormoops > Mormoops blainvillei. The sequence goes on along the minus strand of PVJD01003434.1, from coordinate 152,942 downwards.
TACTCCCAACTCTGACGAAGGATGAAGACAATTTTTCTAAAGGCTCAGACGTCAGACAGTGGTTTTCAAAAGGAGGGTGCACCATGAAAAACTGTCTCTCTTCTAACCGCTTCCATCCTTGTTGCTTCTCCTCTCCAGGCCACCTCCCTAGCCAATAGCTTTCCTCTAGCACCCCCGCACCATTCCTTGAGAATCTCCATTACTGCCTATGTGAGGACGCTTCCACCATCGCTTGTATCTTCCTAAACCTTAACCCAGTTATTAAACGATGGGCCTCTTGTCTGCTCAGTCATTAACTATTCAGAGGGGAGACTCTGGACCATAGTCCTGTAAGTGATGATGGACATAGACACGTCTCCCTGGAAATAGACCAGGTGAATTTCCTCCTAAGATTACCTACCATACATTGTCACAGCCAAAATTACTTCCTGTGACATAACACAGTCAAATCTCTTATGCGGAAAGAATAGTCGCCCTGCTGCTTGAGAGCAGTAAACTGTGGCATTATTGTAAGGGTCTTTGACTATTTCCTGGGCTTGGATCAAGTTACCAAAATGTCTACAAGGTGCAAACTTATTTCTTTTTGCCAGCTAAGAAGGATGACCCACCCTCGATTAATTCTTTAAAAAATTTCAAACCCTTTCTCCTTTCGTACTAAACCTGGGCCCCCTTAACAAAGGTAGTGGGGTCAGTGGATTCTACCATTGTGCTAAGAAAATGGATCCTTAGGGAATTTAAGTGAATTACTAAGCAATGGCAGATGTAGGCTCTACCATGTCTCACTCATAAATATTAATTGTGTACATTGCATGAGATTTACTGGCAGCTCTGAGAAAACTTCTGATGGTAAATTATCAAATCTGTATTTCCTTTTCAGCGCCCTGGTTTTTTAAAGAGTCTTAAAAATATTCAAAAGCTCTTGATTTATAATAATCAGGAGGTAAAATTTTGTCTCTGAAATTGGCAAAGTGAAAATTTCTGAAGACAATAAGGTAAAGGTTAAATATTCTTTTTGTAATAACTTCTTTATAGATCCTGCAGACTTAATGCTCATGGCATTTATAGTCTACTTCATTTTCTTCTTCACCAAAACTGTGCCTGCACTTGTAGGAATTTAATAAAGTCTCTGCTAGAATTCTACGCATGATTTTATTGAGAATGTTTGACTAAAATCGTCCCAGAAGTTGGACACTTGCCAATAATCTTCTAGCCAGACCAACACCCTACCAACCAAGTCGACTCTGCTGTTGTGATTATTTCTTTAAAAGTCAAACTGTGTGGAAGTTAATGCATTTATCAAAATGAAAGGCCCTGAAAAAAACGCATTTTCAATTCCGGCAGAACAATGCACTTTGGCTCTTTGTTTTCTAAGCAGCGTCTTGTCTGAGGAGACGCACATCTCCGTTCCTTCCTCATAAGGCTTATCTGATCAAGCCTGAAGGCTGCCGAGTTTCAAAAAACAAAAAGCAAAAAACAAAAAGCAAAAAACAAAAACAAAACAACAAGAAAACCTCCTTTTTCACTTTGCACCCCTCCAAAAAATCTCATTTCACCATTGCACAATCTTCCCCCATCCAGACGTTACTCTCTCTCTCTCCTGTGTTTAATACACACCTGCAGAAAGTGGAATTTCCCTTGGTGAATGCTTATTATGTCTGCTTTAACAACCAAGTCATGTGCCGGGAATTGGGCTTTCCCCTTTTCCCAGAAGCCTAAGCATGTCTGAGACATATTTCCAGATTTTCAAGGAATGAAGCCCTGTTTTCAAGCTAAGGGTATTGGCTGCTTTTCTTCAGAATGGTGGGTTACCACAGGCTGTGGGCTTTCTAGAAGCAACTGAAAGAATGCAACTGGAGTTCAAAGGCTTTACTTTCAAGCTCAGGAAATTATAGAGAAAGGTGTGCTGCATGGTGCTAGAATAAAACACATGTTTATAATAGGATATTAAATGAGATTCTTCTTGCTGTTTTCCTTATAGCTGAGGCCTCAGAGCTAAGTAGGGGAAGGACCCACATTCTGAAGCAGTTGTTTGATCATACCCGAGACAAGGGCTTTCTTGAGGTCAATGAATGGACAGCGTGCACGGCCTTCTCTCCACACTGGAGAAAGGCTAGAGTTGCTTCCCAGTCCACCAAGAGAGAGGCCGAGGGCCACAAGACACTCGCTCTGCAGTTGGCATGGGTGTTTGTCTGGAAGGAGATTGCCATTTCAGTCTTCTTCTCGTGCCATGGACGTGAACATGAGGAAGTTTGCAGTCCCGTGCCATCAAAGGACTACTCCTGAATGAGAGCCAAGCACGGAGAGTTCTCAGGGAACTTGACCTGTGCCTCCTCTGTTTTGGAGGGTGCAAAGGTGAGGAGCAGGTGGCATTGCTTCTGAGGGCAACATGAAGAGAGCGGGCCCCCTCCTAGTCCAGAATGGACAGGGAAAGGCAGCGGCTGTTCAGCCGCGAGCCAGAACTGGAAGCGAGGTCCAGGCTTTTCATTGCGAAAAAGGCCTCACTCCAAAGGGATACCCGAGGCTGGCAAGGACCCAGCAGAGAGAGCAGCACTGGGAGCAGGAGTGAGGTCCGCTTCCCAGGGTGCAGCAGAGCTTACAGACAGCAGAAAAGGGGCTATTTTGGGAGCGTCTTTGTGGGGAAGAGGCCAAAGGGTCTTCAGAAGTGCCATGAAAAAAAGAGCCAATATTGGACTCTTTCATGACAGATTGCCACTGTCATAGTCAAGGGAACCTTTTTACAACCCCCAACCCCCGCCCCACAAACTCTCTTCTTAGACCCAGAGGGCAATGGGGGGAGGGAGGAGTGAATGAGGAAGGTCAAGAAATGGTGAGGGTAGAGCCCTTCTGTGGGCTTTTGAACCTGAAACAGGCTTGGGGAAGAGGAGCCAAAAAAACTGGAAATCATTTGAGAGGTTGCAACTTGGTATTAGACAGCATCAGACTTTTTTTTATACTTAAAGATGGTGCTTTTATTATTAACTGAAATGTACCAGAGGAGCTCTGAGATCTGTCCAAGAAATTGCCCAGAGAGAAAGAAGGAAAGGCATACATGAGAGAAAAAAAAAATTTCTTTTCTTCTCTTCATACTCTAATGCGCCCAACTTACTCAATTCCCTAAATGAATTTTTGGTAAAAAGTTTACATCAGCCCCTTTGACTTCTATTGAGAAATACACAGGGCCAGACTCCCTACAGAACATTAACCTTACATTAACTAAAGGGGTTCTGAATGCCTTGGGTGAGAAGGGGTTGTTACTGATTTAAATAATGAAGATTTGCATACCCACTTAAAGCTTTTTGAGTATTCGCTCTAGATGCTCATGAGCTCCTTTGGTTGAGTAGTATTTCAAATAAAAAGTGCTCTCTGAGATGGGAAATAAATCTTGGAGCAGTTCAGATTATGGCTCATGGCCTTGGTCCTTGCTAGAATCTTAGTTGACGAAAACACTACCTATTATTTGGAACTATGAAGTTCATTCCTTTCCTTTGAATAGGAGTGCAGGCAAACTATTTATTTCAAGTGTTACCTTCAATCATGTCGAGTGACCCCTTAATCCAGCTAAACTTTACCTTGGCCATGTGCCCAAGAGTGGATAATACACATGGGCTCAGAGAATATTTTACTGTGACGAGTGGAACAGTCTCTTGGGGGTGGATATTCGATGTCTTGTAATTACAAAATAACTGATATGACTGTTTAGGGACTGGTTCTGAGACGGTCGAAAGCTCTAGCCTATAGTGACATAATGTATACTAGGCTTACCCGCAATAAACTGAGCCCCCAAGCGATGAAACCTAAGGGCTTCTGTGAAACCAATAGAAAAGTCATAAAGTGCACACGTGGAGGCCGCTATGCCTACCCCATGCAATTGCCAAGAATTAGATGATCTTCCTCTCTAGAAGTGATTAGAATGATAATTTCCAGCTATGGAAAGAAATATATAATTAATTGAAGGGTTGTTAGTTTCTTCTGTCTTTGTGTATCTCATATGGATAAAGCCAAATAATCAAGTGTAAAATACAGCATCAAAGATTTAGATTGGACAAAATAAGAAAAAAAAAATTCAAGATTGCTAAAAAAGAATGTGGAGTCTCTTGGCTCTGTTATACAGCAAAAGCAATACCCATGTTGGGGTATATGTCACTGAAGAGGAACTGCTGGGCTCTGGAGACCCACCCAACACTGTTAACTGCATCCCCACATCCCACCAAACCTTTCAGCGGGGGCGTAGAGGAGTCTGTGAAGTGTTTGCTTCCCCTTGCATTGCCCTCTATGGCGGGTTCCCAAAAGTATCAAACGGATCTTCCATTTTAAAGTAGAACCGAGGTCCAAATGTTTTCAAGTTGAGCTGTTTTTCCTAAAGAATATTATGATAACTTTGATATTCAAACTTAAAATCAAGAGGCTTATTAAAACCAGCACTTACAAATCATCACACACTGTACTCATTCCTATTTGGGGACAAGGGGTCTATTGGCCAAAGGGTTAGAAATAAGCATACCCTTTCAGATACCCTCCTGAGCCCACCCTTTTAGAAATTGCTAAGGCACATGTCATTAAATAGGGTATTCCTATTACTTTGTGTGGCTCCAGGTAAAAATCTAAAACCCTGTAACTCAGACAATCATGATGAAATCTAAATTCTACTCCCAGTTAAGTGACTGAATAAAATTATATATGATGAGGTTATTATCATGAGAAATACAAAGCAGAAAAAAATGTAAGTTCCTATTACTGCTGTGCAAGCAAATTCTTTAGGAAAAATATGATCACACATCCAATGATTCTGGAAAAGTTACAGTTTCAACATTAGGCTACATATTTATATGGAGGGGTCTAGCTGGAAAAAGTCCAGTGATTATTAATATAACAAGAGTGGTTTACATGACATTGATGTAACCTGGCAGCCAAGGAGAGTGGACTGGCATGCGCATGCATGAACAATGATGACTTCACTGTACTAGTCAGTGGGGTCAGTAGACACCCTTGAGTGAGCAAGTGTACTGTGTGTCCATTGCATTCAAAATGACAGAGAATAGAGCAGTGAACCTGCATCGAAATTTGAATTAAGCTTGAACATTCCCCCGCAGTAACCATTCAGATGATTCAGAAGGTCACAGTGATGGGCAACTGGTGACTGACAACTTCATCACGACAACGTGCCCACTCATGCATCACATCTCATGTAGAGTTTTTTGGTGAAATATCAAACCACCCAGGTGACTCAGACCCCCTACAGTCCAGATTTGGCACCCTGCCACTTCTGGATTTTCCCAAAACTAAAATCCCCTTTGAAAGGAAAGAGATTTCAGACTGTTAATGAGATTTAGAAAAATACGACGGGGCAGCTGATGGTGACTGGGAGAACTGCATGAGGTCCCAAGGTGCCTACTTTGAAGGGGACTGAAGTGTCATTGTCCTATGTACAATGCTTCTTGCATCTTGTGTCTTCTTCAATAAATGTCTCTATTTTTCATATTACATGACTGGATACTTTCTGGACATACCCTGCCATATAATCTGTTGGCATAAAATAATAATAAACATACTTATGTAAAGGCATCATTCACTTTGAAATTTCCTTGTTATAATTTTTCTGGTGTTATTTAATCTTTTAATCTATTATTTAAAATGAGAATATACCTATCAAAAGGGAATCTTAAATTATTCTCCTTAGAAGACAAATTATAGAATTACTTTTTTCCAAAATATTTCCTGTAATCAAAGGTAAAGCTTTTGGTCCTTTACATCGTACTCTCTCCATTTCATCCCATTAACACACACTACCAATGATTCTCTTCTTTTATTGTTACCTTGAAAGAATTTTTTAGGCTATACTATGTCACTTGGAGTCTCCTATTTTCTACTACGTAAGTTTAGATTTCCTAAGCCCTTGATATGTCATCCATCAAACTGCTGAATCATTCTGGGTTGTCCTCCTTTGCATCTCCGTGGGTTTGTTATTATATGTACCGGTCAAATTGTTGGGAGCTGAGATTCACACAAGGTCCTTTGTGAAATCTATCCCATCCCATATGTCCTCTTATACCAATGGCTTCGATCAGGTATCATGTCAGATTAGATGGAGTCCACTAGGCTCTGTACCTCCTGACAGTGGGGTAGGAACAGGAAGAGCCACTTGTATTACTGAGTTTGGCTTAATGGAGCAGGGGGAGAACAGGTCAAAGAAGGACCAGATCCTGTAGCATCCCGCAGTGGACCTTTGCCGCCTTCTGCTGCCTCACCAATAACCGAGAAGGGCAGATGCTAAGGAGCTGGTGTTCCCTGGAGCTTTAGCTATATCCTAAATCCAGTACTTCTTCCTTAGGTTATTCAAGGACTCTTGTCTGGTTTCTTTTTGAATCAGTCTCACCATAACATAGTCATGCTCTCATAAGGCAAAGATGCCACCGCCAAATGCTTGAAGAAGACCAACACCTTGGGAATTCTGGAACCTCTTACATGTGGCATTTGAAATAGGCCCAATTTCTCTGAGCTCTGCCCGACTCTTTTACAAGGAACTAATAGAAACGGTCATGGTACCAGTGATGTGCTAGTTAATGTTTAACAGCAGGTTCTCTGAAAAAAATGTATGTACCTATATATACATAAGTGTGTTATAACTTTAACTGATATAAAGGATGTGTAGCACACAACTGATAAGTAATAATAAAATATGCAATACTCTGTATTGTACATTCTGTATAACCAGTTGATGCTCATGGGCTGCTGTGGTTGATTTTCATGGAATTTTTACTTGTATGGAGCCAAGGCATGGTCGTGATTGGTGACTGAGCATAGTTCTGCTATGAATGCTATTGATATTTTTATCTACATTAATGAGTAAGACTAAAGTGAAAGTAACACTATGAAAATGTATGTCAGAACTTTACTGGCATGTCAATGATGTGAGCAACTTCTTTGTTTCAAATACTGGGAGAAGAGTCCTCAATATTTTGTGCTACTCATGTTGTAATGGCTACAGACACTTACAAATTTAATCTGCATTATTAACATTTTATTCATTATATCTCATGTCTAGACAATCAACAAAGGAATAAGTCAAACTCTGATTGGTAGCCACTATGATCAATTTAAAGCTAATAGTATTATGTTAAGTGATTGCGGAGTTGGGAAGGGAGGCATAGTAGTCCATCATCATGCATTCTTTTTGCTATACAGACAGAATAGGTGTAAATAACCTCAAAAGCATAGATAACAGAAAAATGTAGTACAATAGTTAGGATGCAATAAGTTTGGGTATTTAAAAAAATTTTTAATATTGTTCATTTAATATGTAGGTTTATGTAATGTAATTTTTAATAATGGCTTTGTTTAACAACTGATTCACCAAATTCCTGAAGAGTTACTAATCAGCTCTTGTAAGCCAGGACAAGTGGCTCCAGAACACCACTGGTCACAGCTCAGAAGTTTTAAAACATTATAGTGATGGGAAGTTGCAGCTGGAATGGATCTTAGCTATTGTCCCTGGTAAGTGGACTCTGATGTGTTGTGGTTTGTATAGGGGACTCTATCAACAGAGAAGTTCTGGTCTGGTTCCCAGATTCCTGGGAGTATAAATCACTGAGAAAGCATCTTCAGCTTAAGTTGTCCCTTTTCAAGGATAAACTTGGCAGGGGAGTAGAAGCTCTTGATGAGGGCCAGATCAACTTCTGTGTCTGTTTGCCATCCTCCACGTTATGCTCATATGCATGGGGGAAGGTGAGACCAAGAAAAAGGGAAACGTTGGGAAGTTACATCTTACCTCCCAGGACTCTAAACCCTGAGGCAATCTGGGGCTTTGGGAATGTCTGGGTCTCCATAGGAGGAAGGCTTTCTCTGTATATTCAGAAGCAATCAGCTGAGAGTAAGCATGGAAATGGTAAAGCTTTAGGAAAGAAATTAAGTTTCGAAATGGTGATTATGCTGAATGGGGGAAGGAAAAGTTAAAATCATCAATTCCAGCTGGGACTAGAACCATAATAGCTAAGAACAGTTAACATTTACTGAGTCACTGCATATTTATCATATGCTAAACACTGCGCATGCATAATTTCACTTAAACTTCACCATGGCCAAATAAAATAGATATTATTTTTCTTGTCGTTTTCAGATAGGGAAACTGGTTGAGAAATTTGCAGAAGGTAATACAGAGAGAAAAGGACAGATGAAACTCACAGAACACAAACCTTGGAATCATAAACACACAAAGTTGTATGATTTTCTCCATCAGCTGCTCAAGTCCTGGGACCAAGAAGAACAGAACTGGGTTTTACTGGTCAGATGGAAAAGAAAGTCAAGGGAGGAGGGTGAAATGGGAGCAGAGTTGTTCTCATTTCTCTTGACTGCTTATTGATGACCACGATGAAAAATAGGATCAACCCAATCACTTCTACCGCCCTTAAACCCTGAGTCCAATTCCACCATTATCACCAAAAGTTAACAAAGTACTATGAATAACTAAATGATTATCAAGCTGCAGGTTCCCAGGCACCAAGGATGAAGACTGGAATCGTAGTTCCCTCACTTTAAGCTGCTGGAACCACGTAACTACTTGTCTTCATTGAACACTATTTTTACCCCATGCTAGTCTGAAAGAAACGGAGGCCAATAACCTCTGGCAGTCGGACTGAAGGTGAGGGTTAAGGAAGAAGAGCGGTGGTACGCTCCCCTGGATGTGGCGTCATAGCTCAGCAGGCTGGATTGCAACTGTCAAAGCTCCACTGTTAGAGGGAATATAAAGGGAAAAGCAGGCAAACTGTCTTTTGGACAATGGTCCATGGTGGGTGCTTCATGAGTCTGCCCCTCTGTTGTCTTGAGTTGGTGAATGGATTCAGTATTTTCTCAGCGCCTTGTACTCTCAGCTCTGTTTACCACCTTCCAGGCAGCAAAACTACTGGCGACAGTATTCTTTCTAATAAATGCCATCTCTTAGCTTGTTTAATATTTAAAACATTAAATTTATTATAGCTTTTACTGTGGTGGTTCCAATGGGTAGACTCAAATGCAAGTCTGATACTGAGGATGAAAAAGAAAGGGACACACTTACTAATATCATACATGTTGGTTTTAAAACATGGCCTCAAAATTCCACAGCAGGCATCTATGTTCTTTCATTGGGAATTTGGTTGGGTTTGTAACTACAGTTACAGGGCAGGTCATGATCTCTGAGTCTAGGTTAAAAAAGGCTGTGCAACCTCCACAGAGCCTGGTTGGAACTGTGTAGGCTTCTCCCACTTAGACTCTGTTCTCCATGCTATGAGAAGCTCAAGCCATATGGAGAATGACTTGTAGGTACTCTGCTTGATAGCTCTAGTCGAGCTAGTCTTTAAGTCATCTCAGGACAGGCACCAGACACGTGTATGAAGAAGCCACCTTAGAAGTGGCTACCCTTCTCCAGGGTGTGCCTCTCTTCAACCCTGCAAGTCTTTCAGGATGAGTCCCCAGACATAGTGGGGCAGTGAAAAACTGTCCCGACTGTGCCCTTTCTTAATTCTTGACCTACAGAATTTCTAAGCATAACAAAATGGTCATTGTTTTATGTTGCTAAATTAACAATGGTTTGCTTTTCTGCCAAGATAACTGGGATGCATACCAAAGAAGCATCTCCACAAACAAAAGCATTAGAGGTCAGCTGGCACATGCAAAAGTCACCGTCGCATTCAGGCTGTGTGCCTTCAGAGAGGCAAGAGTCGCCTGGGTTCCCAGCACCTAGAGAGGTGGAGTTTCTGTGAGTCAGAGTGCCAACTTCAGAGAAAACCAACCCTGACCTAACATTTCAAGATAAAGTTGATAGGAGACACAACACAACCGAGGAATAAAGACAGTCCCTATTATTATCATAGTCCTTATAATAATGATAATATACATCTGTTTTAACTGCAGTGCTGGTTTAAGGCTATTTCTGCATCTTATTCTATTTACACTTGAGTCTTTGAATGTTTGGGGTGCATAAATAGTGTTTTGGGGCTGTTTCCTATATCTCCTTATTTTATTTATACTTGAGTCTTTGAGAGTTTTGGGTCCATAATGGCAACAAGTATTCAGAGCAGTATCTTCGTGTCCGTTGACAACATGGAGCAAGGGGGATGGTCATACCCTGGCCCGAATAAAGGTGGAGTCAAATGGCTCACATATGTGGTTGCTCCTTAGGGGTCATCAAGAATATGATGGGTGAGACCCAAAAGAACGCTCCAGTTCCTGGGATGATCAGGCCCAGGCAAGCTGTGGCTGAAAGTTGCTCTGGAGTGGAGGATTTTCATTCCTAGGCTTCCAGGATGATATAACCAAAGTAAGTCTCATATTCAGAAAGATGTCCAAATTCTACAATTGTATCAACATCAACATTGTTTTTCTTGTCCACAGTATCCTGCAGATATTTTATTGAATGTCTTCTGGATGAAATTTCACTTTTTAAGATCTAAAAAGATAAGAATGTAGGTATTAATTTGGGTATTGTTTGTATTAATCTTTGGGTTAAGTAGGCCTACTTGTTCAATCCAACAATTGGTCGTTTCCCTCAATATTTGGCAGTTTATTTCCTGAGAATCATTCAGCAGCATTACTGAATGAAATGGTTGTTTTTACGTAACACTGCCACAGTCTAGTGTTGACATATTAAGAATATAAGTAAATAAACATTAAACAATATATAAATTAAACATTTGCATCATCTACAATTAAAAACTTTTCCAGGAATTATAACTACTTTACCATCTAGAGTTTTCGCTACATTCCAGAAATCAGACTTACCTGAGAAGTATGTTAATTTAAGGAAAAGGAATATTGCATCTTCTGGAAAAACCCTTATTAACTGCAACTTTCTTGTAAAACAAAGGTGGACCGGTGAAGTAGGCATAAATCTTGTTTTTCTCCCTGGTTAAAGCCTGTCCAGGGTGGGTGAGGCAGGAAATGTTCCCCCTCCCGTATTGGAGGTGACCATGTACTCCAGCCTGCCCACAGTGGTCCAAATTTATATCTGCTTTCCTGACATAATCATTATTGAAATCCCAAGTCGCCCTCAAAGGTCTTTCGGTTTGGATGATACATTATATGGTCAATCTACCCAGAAGTTTAGGGGAAAAGCTCTTTAACAGACACACTCTTGGTACAAATTCCCTCTGTTCACATGAATCACTGGCCACAAACTCGAAGCCTGCATCTAATTTCTTCCATCACATGTAGAACAGAATCCATTAAATCTATATTTCCCTTGGTTTCGCTATAACAACAAATTACCTGCAATTAACACTCAGTTTGTTTCATTCGTGTGGATTAAACATCTGTGTCTTCTACTGAACATCTTTTGGGATTGGTTTAAATTGTGCAGACATACTATCTATAACTACTAAAAGCTTCATATAAACACAGTACTCTAGGATGGACTAAGTACTGTTTTCCACAGAGTATCTTTGTTTCAACTAGATGGAAGGCCATATACAGTGTGATGAAATATCAATCAAAGAGAAACATTGATCAGTTGCCTCTGACACCTACCCTAACCAGGGACCAAACCTGCAACCTAGACATGTGCCCTGACCGGAATCAAACTGGTGATCTTTCATTTTGTGGGATAACACCCAGTCAACTGAGCCACACTGGTCAGGGTGAACAGCTTGATTTTTAAGATAACATTGATCATGTCAAGCCCTAGAAACCATTCTACCTAATGTACAATATAAGAAGAAAAGTATCTAGTTGAAGCCAAAAATGTAGCATGGATAATTTTGACAAAAGACAATTTGGCAAGAAAAGACAAAATTTAGCATATCAAAAACTCTCACTGCAAACAAAACTAAAATTTGTGTTGTCACTGAAGCACATGAGATTTCAACAACAGCTTTATTGGGAAAATGCATTGATTTTGACAAGTACTATACTTGTCCTAATAAATTTACCTTCGCACTGTTTAATAAAAGAAAGGTTTTTTTTCTCAAAATTATGATGCCTGTGGTATTTACTGAGAGTCAGACAGAACACACAATAGACAGCAGAAATATTTTTAAGTAGATATTATGAACAATAATAACAACAAGAACAAAAAGAACAATGTTCAAACTGATATGAGATTCCAGTTAATAAGCCCAAGATGAGATGTTACATGTATTGTATAATTTATAGAGTTTTTTAATAAGGCAGACATAACTTCCTGAAAGTCAGGAGGACTCCACAGACCAGAAGGCACTTGAATTACACATCAATCAAATGCAAATGCACTAGATGAACACCTTAAAGAACAGAGGAGAGAGAAGAGACAGTTTTACTGTTAATGTTTAGTATTTTTAAGTGTTCAAAAGAGTAGTTAGGCCCATTAAGTTTCTAAGTGAACAGGATTTGCCTTTCAGAGGGTACTGTCAAAAGTGGTGTTCTTTAAATGATGGTAATTACTGGAATAATGGAAATTATTGAATAAATCATTATATTTGATTTACTTTTGTATGTGCACATTAAAAAAAAGTCAAAATGAAAAAGTAAAAATGCACCTTAGTTATCCCAAATCATTTACCAGAATTAAATAATAGGAAAATATATAAAATTAATGTTAAATAAGTAAACCAGATACCAAATATTACTACTTTATTGTCATGTCTACACCAAATGCAATTAGTTGGGCATTATTGTGTGCTGCTGTTCTCACTAAAATGTTATGAATATCTTTCAATTCTTCTGTCAGCCAAAAATTCTTTCTGAGAGGAAGTGATAAAGAGAACTAATAAATATGCCCGTGGATTGCTTAATAATGCAATTAATAGAGAGGAGTAACATATACACACATTGGAAAATGATTTAAAGTTCTTGCTGTTTTGACATGAAAAAGTGACTTCAGTGACCCTATTATAATACATAATAAAACATTACAAAAAAGACATTGATGACAAGCTGATCAATGGGTGTTATCAATAGAAAGGGTATTTAAGATTGGTCACGGCAAAAAATAACAACATGGCCTAAATTCTTCCAGCTTATTTATAATAGAAACTTGATTGGAGGTTTTCCTAAATTTGACAACAATTTTAAAAATTTACATTTTACAAGAAGGAATTGTAGAGCTGAGAGAAATTTTCTAAACATTAAATAAAGATAGCAATATACAAAAATTCAGTTGATCGTGCTAGGAGAAATAGTCAATTCTCTACCTTTTCCATAAAAAATACATAATCGTCATATGAAGAAATCATTAAAGAGTATGCAGCTGAAAAATACAAGCAAAAGCAGTATAAAAGTGTATGCGTGTGTGTGTGTGTGTGTGTATAGAGTATAGGTGCGTAGGCCAGATCATAAATAAATTTAGTGTATTTCTGGATTTATGATAATGTTTGATTTTTTTTAATGCCACTAAAAAAGTTTGAGGTCGGAAGGCAATTTCTGCTTTAGGAGCTGTCACATATTCCTTCCCTGCAGCCCTGGAACCCAACAGAGAAGGGGGAAGGTGGGTGGGGGATGGAAAAATATTGCGGGACCAAAACAAAAACTACATCTCTATCTAGCATTCGGCTGCGTTTGGATTTCTAATTGGCATGCCCTCCCATGCTGTGCCAGTCCCCTCCTCTGTCTTTCCCCGCTGCAGTCAGAGTAATCTCAAAAGCAAAAATCAAAGCAATAAATGAAAGCCTAACTTGATCACGTGGCTCTCCTTGACTTATTTATTGGACATTTATTCTGCCCAAACAATTCTGCACTCTCCACAGGTGGAGTTTTCAAAGGCCTAGGGCAGCAATTTTCAACCTTTCTTATCTCATGGCACACAAATTAATTACTAAAATTCTGCAGCAAAAAAAAATTGTAGTTTTTGTTGATCTGACAAAAAAAGTATAATTTTAATCAATTTACAAAAAAAGGTAATAATAGTAATTACCTACCCTTTTTGCTCCAAAGTGGCTTTAAAAAAGAGTCAGGTGCTTATGCTTGTATATAAGGATTTCCAGTACCAAGAATTAATCAATCAGATGCAACCTTATTATGTCACATGACCAAAAAGATGCGATTCTATTATATGACTTATATATTTTGGTTCAGGACAGGGCATTCACACTGAAGGGCTATAGTTGTATTGGCTGTTGTCATTTTTTAAATTTGACAATCTAAGGGAAAAGGGGTCAGTGCCCCTGACTAATTAGGTATTGCATGTTTTCAAAATTCTTGTGGCACCCTGGTTGACAATTGCTTATCCAGGAGCTTTCAAGAGAGACCTCAGGCTGGGTGTAGAGGTTGAAAGTGAGGGGTTGGGTAGCCCCTCGGCAGCCCAGAACTGTTATGTCATTTTCAACTTTATGTGCTTGACTTGGGTGTAAGATTTCTATAAGAATGTGTCTGTGTTGGAAAGGATCGTGAATATCCTTAGTCTTCAGGGAATCTGAAACCCATGACTGGCAAAGTTTCTCAAGCTCACTGCCTACTAGTCTAAAATATGCATTCTATGTTCCAGCCGCAGGGAACTTTTTTTCCTCCAACATGTCAAGTGCTGGCAAGTTCCACACTCTTCCCTCCCTCATCCTGGAGCGCCTTTCTTTCTCTGTTTGAGAAACAAACTCCTTTCGTTCTGTCTCAGCTTAAAAGCCACATGTCCTCAGTGGTGGCTCTCTGGACTTTGTTCACATGTCTTCTTTCCCCCTGGCAAGCTCATGCAATGATTTCTTTATTTGGATCGGTTTCAGCACAGGACTTTGACCTTGTCTCATAATTATTTGTTCAGTTTGCTCATTATGAATTTTCCAACAGTGTTTATCTTGTTAGTCTTGTATCTTTGAGACCCATCTCAGGTCTTGGTAACATAGCAGGTGCTTGCAAAAAAATTATTAAATAACTGAAGAAAAAATAAAAAATAAATTAAGCTAAATTAAATTATGTTAATCAAGTCAAAAAAATATTTCCCTGAAAAGCCATTTCCTGAACTACTGTGGGAACTAAAAAAAAATTAATATATTTTCGGCCTTCTAAGCTATTCTAGGCTGGGATAATTATCACATTAACAGAGACAGATAATAGAAAAAAAATCAAAATTTTACTGCACACCCATGGGAAATTTACATAGTCATGAAAACTCCAAATGTTGCCAGTGGAAGCGGGGCTCCTTCACGGTGTTGAGAGAAAAGCATTTCACCAACGCACACATAAGAGACTGTGGTGTAGCAAGATTTATTTGGGTGGAAGGCTGCCTCTGTGTCCTATCTTTGTCTACCTCGCCATGAAAAAGTCCAACCGTGTCTTCAGCAAGGCCAAAAAAAGGCCGGTGTCCAAAGTTTCTGTGTCATATGAAAGCTTAGCCCAGTCCGGCCTTTCTCGCCATCCCGCTAGCCTAGTTAGTGCTGCAGTACCCGGGCTCATGCCTGGAGCCAGTGTTCGGAGTCTGCGCGGCCCTGGGCCACAAGGCTGCTAGGACCCTATGGTTACGGAGAGAGAACACACCAGCGCACTGGGTAGAGAGGCGAGTGCAGGTCATGGAGACAGAGCTCTTCTTTGTTCCCGGAGATTATTTTATCTTGGGCTCGGGAAGGACCAGGAGCTTTTTCAAAATAACCAATCCACTGTCGAAGCTTTCATGGACTTTATATGGGTCCAGCTTCTTGCCAATTAATTCCTTTCTTAGATTAGACTGACAGGTTTCCATGCTCAAGCACCACCCCCTGTGTCTTTTTGATTTCTGCTGCACGTGTACTTACCTCCCCATGCTTCCCTCAACAGCCCAGTACCAGAGGGCAGCCTGTTCCCTGCGTGGAAGAGGGGCGCGCTATTCAAGGGCAATGCTGTGATTCCCTGGAGTGTGTGAAGCTGCACCTTCCGGGTGAAGCAAACAGGTTTGTGCTCCCCAACCCATTAGGTTAAACACTGTCAGGTTCCCTTTCCCTCCTTCCTTACTGATACTAGCTGCCTACACTCACACAAAGACAGTGAGGAACACAGGTACTAAGACATTTTTGGGCAAAGAAGAAAGGGGAGGAAATGGGATATTATATTTCAGAAGTGAGAATGGGCAATTTGCTGGTAGTTGAGGAAGACCAAACACATGTCTGGAAAATCCTTACTGGGCAGTTCAGAAACAGCAGGACACAGGGAGCTTCCAGCTAAGAGGCCCTGCCTGAAGCCCTGTTACTTAATCATACTTATTCCAAACTAGGCTAAGGCGGCGTCCTAGGCTCTCCTTCCTGTGGCGGATTTCTCTGACTGAATCTCTTGAACAGGAAATGGGGAGGGTAAAATGTTCTTTCTGAATCTTTTGCTTCTTTAGTAAACAGCCTAAAATCAGTATCTCAAAAGGGCAGCTTCAGGGTGGTAGAATTTTTGTTCCTTACAGCCTCTTTGATAATATTATTATTGCCATTACCATTAAAGGATGACGGCCCATTTCGGCACATCTAGCTTATCTTGGTTCCTTGGCTTAGTCCAACTTAGTCTTTCTAATCAGTCAGTTGTCTGGCTCAGAGAGATGAACACATCCATCCATCCATCCATCCATCCATCCATCCAGTAATCATTTAATCAATAAATATAAATTGGAGCTCTAAGTTCAGATGCTGGAGATATAGTGATGAACCGACACAGTCTGAAAGGGAAGGGGCGAGATCAGTGGTTGTAACTGTTTGGTTTTCATGAAGCAGTAAAATTGCAAAGATGAATTTGGAGACTGGCATTGAGTTAACTTTTTTTTTTTTTTGCCAAGTAAGAATGGTAAAAAGAGCCAATTTTATGTTGTATCACCATATTTTTACCCCCCAAAGAGTAGGAAGAACATAGTAACAAAATCAGTGTTTGTACAAGTAAATAAATTTAGTGTTGGAAGAAAGAGCTGACTATGTTGACCTAGCACATAGCAGGTGCTCGGTAATTATTTGTTGAATACATGTGTTATTCTCTGTTTTTTCCTCAGGCTTCTGCAAGACCATGAAACTTCGATGACAGACCAGCATTCAGGAATGTGGGAGACAATGGGCTTGTGGTTGTGCACTTGAATTAGAATCTGAAGACATCTCTTATTCCCAGGAGAAAACTAGGTGCGAAGGTTATCTGATTAACAGAAGGCAGTGAATGCTGTCCAATAAAAAGGGTCATCAAGGATAAGGCTTGGAGTGTTCTTTCATAAGTTATGGGAATGAATTTCACTTCATAAATCAAAAATCTTTATGAGCTTTGTGATCTTTATATGTTTTGTGGTTAAAGGTTATATTCCTGATACTTTAAATAGACACTTCGTGGTTAACAGTTAAATATCTCAGGAAGCACTCTCCTCCCTCTCAGTAGAGATAAAGAGACAGGACCAGTAGAGATATAAAATGAGAGACCTTTTATTCTTCATATCATCTTTTATCGGTGCCCTTTGTTCACTATGATCCTGTTTTCAAGGAATGTTACTATTTTCTCCCCTTTTATCCTTTACCTTTCCAGCACACAACTACAATAGGCTTATGTCAGCAGGATGCTTCCTCTCAAGGTTTATTAGATACCTTTGGGGTTGTATTTTCTCTTAATTTTAACCAAGGCTGAACAATTCTTTTTTCTAATAGCTTCATTTCCCTAGGAACCACTGATCAAGAAGAGGCTGCAAACCAACTGATTTCTTAAGATTGGAAGTGACATTTCTTTTTATGGAATATAATACATTTATCTAAAATGAGGGTGACTTTGTGCTTTTGAAAAGTGCTAGAATTCGAAGGACAACAAACTAGTGTGGCTACGCAAATTGAAGGTATGTAACTCTGCCCTATGACTGTCCTTACAAACTTGGGTTCTCTGGGGCTGGGAGAGGGGATGGGGTCGAATTTTCTTTTTGAAGATGTCAAATTTTCAGCTCGCAGCAATGAAGAGTCACATTTCCTGGGAATCGGAGTCTTCTTCTAAAAGGCTGGTCTTGGGTGAGCATTCACAGACAGACATAGGAGGACCATACAATTGGAAGTCCACCTCGGCTTCTATGGAATATACAAATCAAGTTATCTCTAGGAAATGGCATTATGGTCAATGGAATTTTCCATTTTGATTTTTTTCAAGATCCTATGATGAAAAAAAATTTACATATATATATTTTTAAATAAAAGGCTGAGAGGAGGGGTGAAGGGAGAAAAAGTAGAACAACTGTAAGAGCATAAACAATAAAAAAATAACGGTCAAATAATATAGATCCAAGATCTAAATTTCCTAAAGAGTAATTCACATTTCCATTCAAAATATTTACCTGTATTCTGAATACAATTCTAATGTGTTTGGTTATGTGTTTTATTAGTTTATATCAGTGGGGGGGGCAATAAATAACAGAGTGAAGGGCGTGTGGTTGCAAAAACAGAGGCACCAGTTATCACTGAGGAGAAATGAAAACCCGACAGCAAGAAAAATGGCAAAATATTCTATATCTCAACATACATTTTTTAAGAACGTAAAATAGCTCTTCATTCCATTGAGCAGAGGAGCGTAAACTTTGTGTTTCTCGATTCTCCCCACAAAAGTAACATTACATTTGGTGTCTTTTAATTAGAAAGACAAGGATGTATGGAATGTGTTTACATTTTTTTTAAAAAAAACATGCTTAAAAAGAAATCTAAAGGGAAACTGCTATTAGATGGGTAGTTCATTTCTCTGGGTAGGGGATTCTTTTAAATGTAACATGTTTGTAAGAGAGGCAGAATTATAAATGAATTTATCTCAACCCTCTCCAAAAACAATCTTTCCCAGCGCCATGTATAAACCATGCCTCTACTTAGTAGTTAAGGTGAATCAGCCGAAGAAACAGGTATCGGACTGCACACGTAGGCTTGTTTTGTATCTTCTAGGGAAGAAAACTGGTTCTCTCCATGGTGACACCCTGCGGACTGCAGAGGAAGTGCAGGGCGTGTGCGCTATGGGTGGCGGTCAAGTGGACCCCGGTGGGCATTTTTCTAAGTCTCACTGCGCATGAGCTGTGCCCAGGCATTTTCTGAGATATCATTCTGGTTCACAGTATTTCTAGATCTGGGAAGTTTTATACTACTTTTGCTTTTTCTCAAATCAGGTCATCCTAGCTACAGAGTACGATTGGGGACCACCTTAGGGCCGCCTTTTCCATCGCCCGATCATTCCAGCACTTGTCTCTGTGCTTTCTGAACTCTGGGAATGTTTGCCCCACAGAATTTAATCCTTCGTTAAACAGTGACTTCTATTGCTGCTTCTATTCTGCTCTTGATAGCACAGAGATTGGGTCAGGTAAGAAATTACCCTAGGCTACGTCATATCACTTCTGTGTCACCCACAAAGCCAAGCTATCCGTGCACATAACTATCACTCAGTGAATGCATGATGATTACTGTATAAATTTCTAAGTTGTTAAGAGGAGATATATTAACACCTAAGTTGTGTTGTTTACCTTATTTGAGCCTCAGTTTCCTCATCTCTGAAGTGAGTTTTGTTAGTGAGGTTCTCCAGAAAAACAGAACCAATCGGATATTTATTTACATAGAGGATTTTTATATAGAATATTTTTAATACATAAAATGAGATTTATTATAAAGAACTGGCTCAAATGATTATGGAGGCTGAGAAGTTCCATGATCTAATAATGTCTGCAAGCTGGAGTCCCAGGAGGGCCAATGGTGCAGTTCAAAGACCTGAGAATCCAGAGAGCCAGCGGCGTAAATCCCAGTCAGTCTGGAGGGCTGAGAGCCAGGAGTGCCACGGGCAGGTGCAGACGGACGCGGCGGCTCAAGTGCTCAGGTAGAAAGTGAGCTCAGCTTTGCTCTGCCTTGTCGCTCTGCTCAGGCCTCCAGCAGATTGATGGCCATCCACATAGAGCAGGACCATCTGCTTTACTCATTTCACCAATTAAAATGCTAATTTTTTCCAGAAACACCCTCACAGACATACCTGAAAATACTGTTTAACCACATATCGAAACATTCCATGGCTCCGTCAAGTTGACACGTAATATTAACCTTCACATTACTGTATGATGTTGTATAAACATGTAAACTATAGCAGAAGAGTAATAGAATGAGAAATTGACTGATAGGAAGGACGATAACTCTAAAGAGTACAGGAATTGTATAGGTAAAGAACAGCCGCTAGCCAGGGGCCGAGATGGAGCCCCCAGGGAAAGGACCCCGCTAGGACTGAGATTTAGACCTCATTGGAGAAGCCATGGCTGTGGCTCGCTGGCTGGTATAGAAGTTACTGTGGTGCCATGCTTATAGATCTTGTTGGAAATCTATTGTCTGAGGTGCCAGGGGAATTTTCTTTGGGCAGCAGGGGGCAGGGGTGTGCAGGGAAAGTTTCTGGATGCATAAACACAAGAGTCTCTCTAATCCTGTTCTCTAGTTGGTGTTCTGCCTTCTGACAGGCATCCCCAACTCCAACTGTACTCTGGACTCTAGTATGAGACAGGTTAAGTCTCTGGGTAGAGTATGAGAAATTCTCAACTTTCTTGAAAATAATTTTTTGGGGGTCTGGGGAAGTAAGAAGAGAGTGAGGAAGGTAAGATAGGTACCTCTATCTCTATCTCCACATAAAATTTTGAGGTCCTTTCCCAGGAGGATTTAGGGGTCATTTTCAGCAATATGCTAAAAATAGAATTAGCTTGGAGGTTTCTAAGCTACTTCTCAAAGGAAATATTAATTTGACTTATTTAGGTTGTAAAAAACAGAAATCAAAACTTTCTAGCTTAAATGAAAGAGGAATTTATTGGAAAGAGAAGTTTGTGGAATTAAAGGGACAGTTGAACAGCCTAAAGTTTGGAAGGAAGACCACCATGCAACTTGGGAGTCTCAGAAGCAGAAACTATTGCTCTTTCTACTGTCAACTGTTGCCATGACGTCAACTCATCTCCAAGGAATGTCAGTCTCCAGGCCCCACTATTAGGCATAAGAAAGAGCCGCTGGCTGATCCAACTCAGGCAAGAAGGATTCCTCAGCTGAGTCCTTCAGTGATCGCCAAGGGCACAGATGACATACTGTGGTCATGACCAATAGATACCACATGCATCCGAACTGAATATCAGGGTCAGAGCCAGAGCTGTTGGTATCCTGTTGACCCAGACAACCAATTAAGAAAAAGCTGCACAAAGGATACATTTTATGTGTAACCTGTTCTTGCTGATAAAATATTAGAGGAACTATCTAGAAACATCTTGCCCTGTTCTCTCAGCTGATAGCTGGTCCTCATTTGGGAATCTTCAGTTTGTGTCTGGCAGGACTTGCTTTTCCATCAGGTAAAACCTGGCAGTAATGGATATCTTCCTGATTAAGTTTTTGTCACTCTTTTCCAAGGAGCTGAAAATGGTAATTAATATAAAAGCTGTGTTTATTGGTTCGTGAAATTGAGTGTGTGCGGTCCTTTCACATTGTCTTCCTGATAGGGCAAAGTTGGGAGGGAGTGCAAAACATGTTGCACTTTAAAGGCAATTTATTTGACAAGATATTACAACAAAGACAGCCTCATGTATTTGAAAATCTTGGGTTTTTGTTTGCTTCATCAAAATAGAGACAATAGAGCAAGAAGCAGGTGTTCTCCCCATTTCTTCTCCTCATGGTGCCTCAGTCCACTCCTTCACTTTATTTACCTTCTTAATAAGGCAACCGCAGAGTTGTGATGACATTCTGTTTCACTCAAGGTCACAGCTCAGAGTGCTGCCCTTAAAACTCCTCTCACTCGGAGTTCTTAGCGGAAGGACAAGGTGAGCAATTGCATCTGAAAAATTTCCTAAAGCCCACAAGGAAGCATGGAGGCATGGAGAGGCAGAAAGGCCCCTTCTGCAGTAGAAGAAAATAGGAAACTGTTGAACTAATAAGGGTCTTGGGACTGGGAACCTACTAGCTAGAAGCCATGCATATGCTCTTCTTTTTATTATTTTAAATTGTGAGTTTTGGTTGTGGCCATATCTGGGTTGGCTAGAGTTCTGTAACCAAATATTAGCCATGACAAAAAGTGAAAGAAATTCTAAGAGGAGGCTCAAGGGAATGTTACATACACACACACACACACACACATACACACGGAGGACAAAATGTGACCACAGAGACAGACTGGAATAATGTGGCCACAAGCTAAGGACTGCTGCAGCTTCCAGAAGCTAGGAGATGAATTTAGGCAAGAGTTGGAGACTCTGAGCAGAGTAATAGAGAAGACTGTCAATATTTGAGGACTTTCAGGATTAGAAAAATCCAATGCTTTCAGACTCCAAATACTAAGTAATGATAACGAAAAAACATCTGAATGAAGGTCCACTGCGTTTCTCTTTGGTTAAAGTGAAACCTTACTCTCGCAACAAAGAATCTATTAAAGATTTTTTTCACGCTGTCACGAGCTTATGTTTGCAATAAAGTCTTTCCTGTAAGTCAGCTGGGCACCTGCCGGGCTTCCTGCCTGCTGAGCGGCCCGGCACCAAGGAGTAGACCAGGGTCGCACACAGCGACTGTGCTATTCGCTCAGCTTTCATTGAATGCAGGGCCACTCAGAGTGGAACATCAACATGCACTGTTATTCTACTCACACCCTAACAGTCTAAGAGAATCAACACACGCACAGAGCAATCAATGGGAAGTAACGAACCCGAGCCCCAGCGTCTCACTCTGCAGGTCCGGGAGACAGCTCAGTGGGCAAGGGAGTGATCAGTGTCTTGCAAGGAAGGCTCTCCAGAGCCAGGTGGGCAGCAGGGCAGATGAAGTCCTCAGTCCAGCAAGTCAGAGCCTCCAGCGGCCCAAGTCAGGGGGGAGCGGCGTGGCATGGAGCAGTGCTCTGGGTTGAGGAGTGAGCTCGGCTGTCTCAGCAGTGGTCTGGAGCCTGTCTCACTTATAGCTTGAAAGTGGTGGGCTCCACCCTTCTGGGTCTTTTTGACCCAAATGTCTTGGCACACCTGATGCCAAGTGTGGAATTTTCCCAGGAGCCTATTGGTGGTACATGGCTGTTCTGCTCGAGCCCCCTGCTGGCAAGTGTGGAATGTCCCCAGGAGACTATCTGTGGGTGGTCCTGCTCTGTAGGTACAGCTATTCTGACCACATGTGCAGATCTCTTAAAACTGTCTTCTTGCCAGGTGTGTCTGCTCTGACTTAGGCAATTTTCCTCTTGAAATAAAGTGTCATGGCTGACTGACAGCCATTTTAGCTGACATAAGTGACTCCACTTTGTTTTATATACTTTATGCTATCTCGCTCAGACCAATTTTGTTGGTCCTGCTCTCCACACGCACTCAAGTCTATTTTCTAGATGGCCTCAAAGAAACCACCATTAAGGTGAAAGAGAGGCTCAGGGATAAGAAAGCTACGAAATTAGGCAGTATTGAATATGTCATAAGCTCCTGGTATACAGAGCTGAATAGAAAAAAATTGGATTAGAAGCCTAATAAGTATGTGAGGGAATTGTATTGTCAATGTCATCACAAGCCAGGACTAAAAAAATAGCCTGTGATTGTAAATCAGCCTGAAGTCTCCCAAATTACAAGAGTAGGACATGGTCTAAAGAAGCTGTGTAGCCCTAAAGAGGGGACACCTCCCAATGCCCAGGTCAAAGATGACCAGGGAAGATAATATAGACAATGAGAGACTCCCAGAGAACAGAACCAGGTATTATGGAGAGCTACGGGCCAGTGACATCATCAGAGAAAGCACACGCAGGGTCAAAGCGAGACACCTTCCTTCACTGCCGAGCCAGGAGGGTCTGTATTATTTCTTCCTGGAAGGGTTTCTTATTGCCGTGGATCATGGCTGCTAAGTGTCTCCCACCCTTTCCTGTACACAAAGGAAATTTCAGCTGGGCTACGGATACTGGCTTACAAGGAGACACACCTGTGCCTGATGGAGAATACTGTACAGCAACAAAAGACGTTGAACTTGGTCCCAGACTCCGTGATAAGGTGAGACTCTAGGTTGACTTCCTTGTGTATTTTGAGTGTGGGAACAGGGCGAACCAGAGGGGAAGTGTGTGCAGAGATGGTTTATGGTCCATGAATGTTTATGCCTCACTTTCCGCATTGTTGCTGGAACTGGTGTCTTGCTGGGGCCACCATAACCAGCCACACTTGCTTCAGGGTGTAGTCATGTGACCGGTACTTACCAAGAAAATGTGAAAGGTAGTGATGTGTATTTTTTGCTCGTTTAGGAAGTGTCCATGTCTTCTCTACCCCCTCTTTACTCTTCTGCCTGGGTGCAGTGAGCTCTGAGACCTTAGGGCACAGCAGAGCGCAAGATGGCAAGAGTAAAGATCCCTGAACTACTGCACAGCAGAAAAACATTGACTGACAGGAACACCTGCACTGGGCTGTTATGTGAGAGAGGAAGAAACAAGTTCAGGTTAAGCTAATACATTGTGAGATTTATTTATTATAGCATTTCGTATCATACTAAGACATACCTGATATACACATCCATACACACATATCCCACATGCTCCTCACAGCCGCGCACACACACATAAAACACATGTACTTTCTTACTCTGCACTGGGAGCCTCTCTGACTTCTATGTTGTCCCAGTGCAAGTGCCAGCACGTCCCCAGATCTATAGCCTCTTCAGAGCATTGAGATGTACTTAAGAGAGCAAGTTCTTGATTAGCAAAGGCTGATGTCGCATTTTGGGAGCCTATCCGAAGTGCTTTGCTCCCTGGAGTCATATCTTTTTTCAAAGGTCAGGAGCCCTTCCGCTAGACAGCGGGGTAGGTAGGTAAGGAGGTGGAAAAGAAGGAATTAGAACTGGAATGCACTCAGGGATAATTACATAGATAGAGTGGCAAGGCAGTTTGCGGGAAACGATGACTGACTACCTTGTGGTAGAACTAGGTTTGGGGTAGAGACCCGCTAATTCCCTGTTCAGTGATCTTTCTACCTGACTGGTTTTCTTCCCAATTTAAGAACCACTTAAATTACATATCAGGGACAAATCAGTGGCTCTAAAAAAAAAAAAAAAGCTTATTGCTATAGGAACTTAAGACAGTGACAACAGTGAAGTTCACAACTACTTTTAAGCTCCAATTATCTTACTATACATAGCTTCACAAATCTTTAAATAAAAGGTGGTTAAGGCCAAGAATCAACACTCAGTCTTGAGTCATTATTAGATTTACCATTTTCTAAAATAGTATTTCCCAATTTGCATCTTTAGTATTTTATTATTAACCTCATTATTTTTTTATATGCAAGTAACTATTTTAAATGTGTGCTCTGCTTCTTGCCCCCTGAATTCTGAGCAGGTGGCCTTGCCATGTTAACACGGGGTCTGGACCATCAACCTGGACTATTTTAAGTCCTGACTCCCTCCCAACCTGTTTGTCCCCCATCCTTTCTTATCTAACTTCAGAAGACTGTTAATTCCTCCCCTCCCCTAACTTTAATTGTGTTCCATTTCTGTCTAGTCCTTCCTGGAGTTGGCACCATCAGTTATTCTCTCATTCTCTCTTATAAGTTTTAATTCTCATCTTAGCAGGTAAATATGCTTACATCTCTTTAAAAACAATCTTCAAATTAAACTTTTCAACCTTGAACCCTCTTTCAGCTAATACTAATCTCCTTCCTTCCCTTGATTACCATTAAAGTTCTTGAGCTTTCCATATTTTCTCTCTCTCTCTCTGTGTCTCCTCATATCTCTTTTACACTTTACCCCATTGCAGAATGTTCCTGCAAGAGCCACGTGGTACTTCCTGAATGCAAAGCATTGGAATGGCTCTACCCCTGCCCCCTCGGCCTTCTCTGGAGCATTCAATGTCAATGTTCATTCTTTTTAAGCTTGACTCTCCCAGTTCTCACTCTACCCCTCTGATAGCACCTTCTCCATCTCCTGTACCACCGCTTGCTCCCCTTCAAATTTACAATCTAAACCGGGGATACAAATAGTATCTTGCTCTTGGGATTAGTATGTGAATAAAATGATATAATTTATATAAAAGCTATGACAAGTACTTGGGGCAGAATAAATGCTCAAAAAAGCAGTTACTACTAATGAGTTCAGCTTTAGATAGGTCAGTCTGAAATGCTTTTGACATCCCGATGCAGCTAGGAAGAAAAGGTCTGTATTTGAGGATGAGAGTTGGAACTGAGGACCTGGCCTCATTAGTGCACGAGTGACAGCTAAAGATACAGTAGGTCATGAAATCCCCCAGGGAGTGTATACCTGTCAGGATAGGTTAGGTTATGCTGAGGTAACATCCCTAAGACTTAGTGACTTTAAGAAACAAAAGTTTAGTTCTCACCCGTGATATGTGCCTGTTGTGGGTCAGTAGCTCATTGTTTTCATTGAAGCTCTCTGGCTGCTTGAACAGCTCGCCAGAGTAATAGAAGGGTTCACACTGGCAAGAAAGTGCTCTGGTCTGCAAGGGATCCAAAACTTTTGCTCACATTTTACTGGGTAAAATTTATCATGAGGTGCACTCATCCACAAATGTGTGCAAGAAATGTAATTCTACCATGTGCTAGGGAGGTGGACAGCTATCAATATTTGATGACTAGCACCAAACACTACCAGAGTATGTCTAGGGGGGAAAAAAGGCAATATAACAGGAAAATGCACTGTATTGACTTTCATTATCTTCTCTTCTTTCCTTTCCTACCCAAAGGCCTACATTGTTTTTTCAAATCTCATTTTTCCAGATACTCAAGCCAGATACCTCTAATCATCTGTGATTCTCATCTCCTTCATGCTTAACCTCGATTTTGAAACCATTCTCTTCTCTCTATCATCTCTGGGACTGTTACTAAAGTCCCCTAACTCTTTTCAGTTAGAATGACCTCAAACAAATTCTGTCATCCCATATGGTTTTCAAAAAGAATTCTTTTTCTAATGAAATAATTTTCAGGATGGGATAAAGGTGGAGTAATGGTGATTATGTAGGAGAGTTCTCATTTATTAAAATAAATGCTTGGGGTAGAAAATTTATAGAAAACAAATAAGTATAAATGAGCAAATTTGCATATTGCCCTGTGACATTTGTTGTGATCTCTTACTCCCTGAAACAGCTCATGCAGCTCGAGTGTTCCAGTTTTCCTTCTAACTGCTTATCTGCCTTTGACTCGTTCTCTCCTCCTCTACAAGAGGCTTACGTATTGGAATTCCTTGGAGTCCTTTCTAGTCCAAGTCTCTTCTTCTCCTCTTAGTACGTATCTATCATCAGCCCCCACAATACATGCACAGCATTTACCTCTTTCTTCTTATTCTCAGAACGTTAAACATAGTAAGTTCAAAACTTAACTCATTTCTTCTTCCCACAAAAAAATCCCCTGCCCAGGTCCTTACAATTTGCACAAGGCTGACATGTGAGACTGAACCTTAAGTTTTCCCTCTTCTATACTCTTTCCATACCATTAGAACCAAGGGCTACTGTTTCCAATCTCTCTCTAGCCTCTTGTTCTCTTCTTTTTCCACCCTGCCACCACCTTCATTCAGGCACTAATCATTTCTCACCCCAGGAGCTACAAGAAAGACTCTTTTTGGGTCTTCCTCCCCTCCCTCCCCTTTCCCCCAGCCCTTAACTTACCAATATATCTTGTCACTGCTGAAGTAGACCAATTCTCCTAAAATGCCAAGCTGATCATGTTACTTACTCCTCCTTTATTTCTTTAATGACTTTCTATTGTTTTCAGGATAAAGCCTGAGGTCTTTAGCGTGGCACGGAGGTTTCCATGACCTGGTTCTCGCCTGCTTCTCACTGTTGCTTGCAGTCTCGTCTCTTGCAAATTCCTCAAGAGCACCTTGAAATTCAGAGTTGCCAATTTTTGGTCCTAAAGGATGCCACATTGTTTACTTCTCTATAAAGATGATGCGACATCCCTTCTGCTTGGATGGTCTTTTCTTGTCCTTCCCACTTTATTACACATTTTTCCCCTCATATTCTGCTCCTGTTCATCATTTAAGATTCACCTCTGGAGCAAAGTCTTTTCAAAAGTTTCCCTGATACCCTTGAAACTGCCAGCTTGGTGCTAGTCTCATCCTTTTGGTCTCTATAACATTCTGCACTCACCTTAAACTCGGCCATTGATTATCACACTGCAGGGTAATTTTGTATGAACCATGAATTACTTGAGAGAAAATCTTTTTAAATATTCTTTTTTTTAATTTATCGATTTTAGAGAAAGTGAGAGAGAACGAGAAAGAGAAATATCAATTTGTTGTTCCACTTATTTGTGCACTCATTGGTTGATTCCTGTATGTGCCCTGATGGGGCATCCAACCCACACAATGCTCTAAATAACTAAGCTGCTTGGCCATGACCACGAGGGAAAAGTTTTTGTATTCCCAGCACCTGGAATAGTACCTGACACAAACGCGACATTAAGACCTACTTGTGAAGTGAATGACCACGCTCCGTGTTCCCACGGTGCTTTATACAGCATCGTTCTCACAACTCGTTCATTTTTTCAGTTACATATTTTTGTCTACTGGATTGTGAAACATCCCCAACATTTATACAATTCTAGACACAAAATAAGTACTGTAGAAATGTTACCTAATCTTGTCCAATTTGAAAGTTTGCGTATATTTCAAAATATTGTTCAATATAAGGACTTATTTAGGAGCTTAATATAAAGCAGAGTATATAACCTGTTACTATTTTAATGGTGGACAGAAGATGTAATGATTGGGAGAAACTGATAGTAATTTTATGTGGGATTTCGTTCTCTTCTTTAGTTATTTTCATTTAATTTTCTTAGTTTTTCAAGATTATTTCTAAATATTAAGAAGTTGTGCCAATCAATTCTTCCTAAGGGAAATGGAAGGTATAGGAGGGAGATGATAACAGAAGAAAGAACAGGAAAGACTGAAGGAAGGGAAAGACAAAGAGAAAGAAAAGAATAGACAGGTACAAGAAGAGTTTACATACCCAAAGTCTGATATTTATTTTAAAAAACAAAAATATTTTAGAAGTATTAATTATTCAGGTGTTTTATGAAAGAGACTAAAAGGTGTCTCTACATACATTTAAAACCACATATAACTACTTATACATTTGAAAGAATTAACACATACACTAGATCTAACATCATTTTTAACTTGTAAATTTAACATTTATTAGAAGAAATGAATCTGTTGTATTTCCCCTATTAAGTAGTATCACCCTTTGTTATTTGCCACAGTAAAGGGACATTGTTGTAATGCTGGAATAAAAGAAACATTAGCATTTCCAGCACATCTTAAGTGCATATTGGCAATAGACAAGAATAACAAATAATTTCTGAAGTGTTTTTTTAAATCTGTTCCATTTTTGTATTTTAATAAACTCCTTAAAGTTGCTGATTAAATCTATTCCATCAGTTTTGAATTATTTTCTTGGGGGACATAATTAAGGAAAAAATTATATTAGGGAAAAAGTTCTCAGTAATATGAGTTATTCAAAGGACAAATTATAGTGGATTAAATTCAGTGAGGCGGCTACATTTCTAAATATTTTTTCCATCTCTTCAATCAAGACAAGGGCTTTGTTTTTAAGAGGTTTATAATCTAATTGCGGAGACAAAGCATATACACAAAAAGATGAACACCATTGTGGGGAATCCAAATGAACAGCCCAGGCCATAGATGTTTGCGATTTCAGAGTCCTCGGCGGTGCCTGAAAGCTGGGGTGGCTGGGTCTTGAACTGATCGTCAGAGAAATGGGAGGAGCTTTATCCAGGGTTAGAAAGAAATGGGGAGTAATTATACATGGATAAAGAGGATTTGGGGGGCCTGATGAAATCATTGTAAAATTGTGGTGACAGTTGCACATCTCTGTGGATATACTAAACACCATTGAGTTATACATTTCCAATGGGTGAATGGTATAACAGGAATTATATCACAATAAAGCTGCTCTTTTCAAAAATCTTAAATTTGTTGATTTACTGATTTTAGAGAGATAAGGAAGGGGAGAGAGAGAAAGAGAGAGAGAGAGAGAGAGAGAGAATTTGTTTTTTAACTTATTTATCATTCATTGGTTGACTCTTATATGTGATGCTCTGACCCGGGGTTGAACTCCCGACCTCTACATATCAGGAAGATGCTCTAACCAACTGAACTACCCCGCCAGAGCAAAGTGTCTCTTTTAAAAGAAATCAGCTATGGTCTTGGCACAAGTAATCAGAATGTGGACTGTGGAAACTATGAATACCATCTCCTCCTCCCCGTTATCCTTTCTACACATCGTTTTTTTGTAAAGAGACATTGGTGGTGCTTAACTTCACAATTTAGTTCACAATCAGTAGATCGATGAGAAGCCATATCCAAAATAGATGTGGATGGTTGCATCTCACCTGGAGTTCCAGAACTATTGAAACAAAAATAATGACTGGTGGGATGCTGTGCCTCCTTTCTTTGAAGAAAGTGTGAGAACAACTGTCTACAAAGGATAGCCGCAAGGGATTACATGGAAACTTGATGGTGTTGCATGAGTAAACCATGGTAGAAGGGCAAGAGTGGATGCAGAGTGACCTGTCTTTGGCCTATTTTGCCCTCAGGTCTATTTTTCACCCTTTTCTGGCTCTGCTGTGTATCATCTTCCCAGGGGTTGTCAGTGGGGAAGGGTGACTTCTGTGGATGCCAGTTTCCAGGTTATAATGGCTACTTGCTTATGGTTTGGTTGGACCAGGGGGAGGCACTAGTGGAGACTGGAGGATAAGAAGAGCTGGAACCTGGGGTGTATCTCCCTTCCTCATCCTGCCTTGAAGGGCATCTCTGACAACGTTTGCTTCCTTTCTGTTGCTGTAGCTGCTGCCCTGTTGTACCTTCTTCTGGGTGACCTTATATCTTGAGCTTTCTATCAAAACTTCCACTCATTTTTCTGTATCCTGTTTGGCTTCTCAGTTCTCTCATTACCTGTGTAACCAATATCCTGCATTTGATTCCCTCTGTTTAAAGCATTTTCTGTTTGTATCCTTCAACTAAATAATGTGAG
Organism: Mormoops blainvillei; assembly: GCA_004026545.1. Lineage (NCBI taxonomy): Eukaryota > Metazoa > Chordata > Mammalia > Chiroptera > Mormoopidae > Mormoops > Mormoops blainvillei. The sequence goes on along the minus strand of PVJD01003434.1, from coordinate 122,141 downwards.
ATTAAAAAAATGCTTGTTGAATGAATATACCTAGTAAACAGGGAACTGGAAAATTTCTGGCGCCATTACAAAAAAAGAATGCAGGACTGAAGACATTTGAGCAAAGAAGATAATGAGTTTGATTTAGACATGCAGAATTTGGGAAAGTGCTGTAATCATTGGCTAATTTACGGGAAGAGGTTTGGGACTAGAAACACAAATTTGTTTCCATAGAAATAACTCTTAAATTAGAAAGAAAAAACAGTAGAAAAAGTAACAAGCAAGGATGTATAAAAGATGAAAGAAAACAAACTATGGAGAAAAACCTGAGGGTCCAGAGAAAAAAACTATTAGAGAATGAGTAAAAGATTAGAAAGTGTAGTCATAAAATTTTGAAAAGGGTCTGCTTGTAGTAAGGGACCAATATCATGGAAACCAGGTTAAAAAATATTAAAAAGGAAAAATAGCTCAATGTTAAGTAATACAAGGTAGTCAGGGAAAACACTGACTGGAAAGTTTCATTGAGTTTGGTATTTAGGGGTTTACCGATGATCTTGAAAGTTTGGTTTCATTGGCAATGAGGTACTTGAACACACATCACCAAGTTACATAGGGGAAGAAAAATTGAGGTTAAAGTATACAGATAATTTTAGTACAGAAATTTTCTCAGAAATGAAAGAAAGAGCTAGAACAGTAGCCAGAAGGGGTTTAATAGATTTTCCCCCCTATTTTTTAAGAAATGTAAAATCTAAACACATTTGTAGATGAAGGAAAAAATGCCAATTGATATTGAATGAATGATAATAAAGAAACTACAGAGCATAAATGATAGATAAAATGCTAAAGAAAGTGAGCAAAAACTGGGTTCAGAGCACAGGAAAGTACCTACACTGAAGAAAATGTCAAATACTTGTTTCGAAATAGAAAGTGACATACTTAAGAGATAAAGAAACAGATTTGGAGACGGAGATGGGGAAGCTGAAGGATAATGTGATAGTCTGGATCTTATCTGTTGAGAGTCAGGGAATAGGGATATTGATAAGCATTTCTGAGAGGCTGGTCGAGGTTAGAGAGCAAGAAATTTATGAACCAGGGATGTCAGCATAGAAAGTTATTGGTGGTCAAGGTTAAGGGAAAACGGGTGGATAGGGGTGGGTTTGAGAAGTACTAGGATGTGGTGGGAGAGTCAAGAGCACTTGATTACCAACTGATCAGGTGAAGGCTAACAACAAGTTTATTGCCACTGATAGAAAATCAGTGTTTCTGTGGGTGGGGGAGTAGGTGAGATAATGAACTTATTGTATGGCATCTTAAGTTTGAGTTCAAAATGTCTAGTGTGCAGTTAGAGATATTGGACTAAATCTCAGAGAAACAGTGGTAAATTTAAAATCACCAGGGAAAAGGTGATAGCGAAACTAAGAAAGTGAATGAGAACTCTGAGGTATATGGTGTAGAATAAGAAAATGAGATTGCCAGGGACTCAATCCATAACCACATCTGGAGATGAGAGGAAATAGAGTCAGAGGATATGCAGATATGAATAATTAAAAACCTTTTCTCAAGCGGAAAGTAGCAGAGCTTTCTAAGTAAAATTCCCGTAATTCAAATGTTTCACAAGTGAAGCTACTGGTTTTGTCCATATTCTGCACATTTGCATCCTTAATAGACATCTTGCAGAACACTTTGAATGGCCCTAATGTTTCTCCACATTTAAGAAGATGAACCCATTCACAGAGAAGCACTAACTGAAGACAAATTTCTGCAAATGGCTCATAATAGACACATTCATGGGTACAAAGCACACTGAAAATTTGTTGAGCTGCATGTGTAGGAGCTGAATCAATGCCTGTGGTTGGCTGAGGGTGAGGATGTTACAGCCTTCAAAATCTTTCTTGAAAATGAGAAAATAACTTTTCTAAGTCCTTTGAAGTGGATTGCTGCACTGCCATGTCTTCTCAGAAATTCAGGGTGGCCTATGACGACACTGTGGTGGCTAAGGCTGCTAACAAGACAGCTGACGTATAGGTGAGATGCAACATTATTTTGTTCATCGTTCATCCAGGATAAGCTCTGTATAACATAAACAGCTCTACTTCCTTGGAGCGGACGCACTTGTGAAGCTGTAGGAAGCATTCTGTTAATAGTCATCTCCCCTTCCCAGGGGAGTTAAGTAGAATTGCTTAGATCATGGACCAATAAAGGGAGTGGAGGAAGGAGTAGGGGTTGGGTCAATATCACATAAGATACCGTCTGAAATCTCCCTTTCCCACGGCATCCCTCCCCAAATACAACCAACTGAAATTTCTTTAGGATAATCCCTTGAGAATTTTTAAAGAATTTATACATTGTGAATCAAACATTCTGCTTTGAGAAAAACTCCTGATCTGAAGACTTAGAAGTATCTAAATATTTGTGCAATAGCCATCTAGCAATTTCTGTGAGCTTATAGGTGTTTTCCTGGTTTCAGAATGAAATCTTAGTCACATGAGATGAATCTAACTTCTCGACAGGGCTTACATCTAACTCTCTCCTCTCCAGACTCTCTGCCATGTGTGTCTTAAATAACCATCATGTCTAGCCTGTTTATGAGACTTATCTCTTAACCTTCTCCTTACCTTTAATCTCATTCATGTGCAATTTTTTCATAGTGCTATCAGAATAAAGTTTTAAAAATGCAAATTGTTAATGCTATTCCTTTACCCCAGTGAATCGGTTGAGCACCAACTACATGTCAGGCACTGCATTACATGCCAGAAATACAATAATGACAAAACAGGAGTCCAGCAAGAAAGACACACAACCAAGTGATTCCACTGAAGAACACAAGAACCTGGTAACATAAGAACATAAGAACAGGGGTGTCAGGAAAGGGTAGCCAAAGGAAGTGACAATGAGGAGGGGGTGAGAAGTAGGGAGGGGGAAGTAGGTGAATTTAGACAGAGGGAACACATGAGCAACAGGGGTAGGAGGAGAGGGACACACAACTTGGTTGAAGAGCTGAGAGAAGGCCGGAATTGCTGCAGCCCAGAGAGGGATATGAGAAGAGTAGGTAGAGGTAGCAAGAACGAAGCTCTCCGTGTTCTTAGATGAACCCTTTTTAAGGTCTTCAATTTTCATCACAAGAGCATTGCACAGTAATAGGCTTTAAGCGTGGTAAAGACAGGGTTAGGTTTGCATTTTGAATAGATATGGCTTTGAGGTAAATATCAGATTGGAGAAGGATTAGTACATTTTGGGGAGCCTGGAGAGTTCTTTGCCACCACAGTCCGGATAAGAGATAATAGCAACTTGAACTAGGGTGATGACAGTGGAGGAAAGATAAATTGATAGATTGTAAAGACATTTTACTAGTAAGTTAGTGACAGGATGAATATTGGATAAAGAAAATTTAGCATTGGGGGTGGTGCATATAATTCTGGTTTAGGCATCAGCACAGATGATGGTGACGTCCCCTAGAATATGGAATACCAGATAACAGGTAGTTTTGGAGGGAGTTGGGATGTATTCAGTTTAAAGCAACTTTGAGATTTCTACGTTTAAAAGTGTTTAAAGGTTTCCCATTACCCGAAAAGTTAAATCAAATCTCTTCAAAGAGGATTTACAAAATCTTTGTGACCTAAGCTCAGACTCATCTGTCATTCTCACATATACTTCATAATCCAACCATTCTGAATTAGTGGAAATTAGTTTCTGAATGCCTCAAAGTATTTCACAGCTTGATAGCCTGCAAACACTGACTTTTCCTGGATAGATTTCTCCCTCTACTCCCTTCAAGAATGCCTAGTTAACTGTCATTTTTCAAGATTCAGCTTAAATATCATCTCCTATGAAGAGTTCATTTTAGTTTGTTTTAATCATATATATATATACATATATATATATACATATACATATATATATATACATGCTTGTATGTCTACGTGTGTATGTGTTGATGTGTATACACAGTTATATACATACATATGTATATAATTATTTATGGTTTTCAATTTATTACTCTTCCCTCTAGATTGTTAACTCTTTGCGGTTGGGGACTATATTTTGCTCATTTCTTTAAATTACAGTGTGTAGTAATCAATAAATGAATTAAATAATAGAATAAATGAAAAACAATTTTGAATTCTTTTCCTTCTTTCCAGAAAAATATTTTTAAAATCAGACTATTTTTGCTTAACATAACCAGAGAATACAGATAAGACTAAAAAATCAGAATCCTCTACATACAAAATGTTTATATGAACAATGTTGAACTAAAAAATTTATCAATCTTTGTTTCTTTGTCCAATCAAAAGTAAAAACTTCAATTTAAAGAACCATAATATTCATAAAATATCATTTTAAGATGGCCATGAACTGAAAGTCAAAATCAGTATGAAAAAGCAGAACTTTCAGAAATGATTTTTTCCTGATTATAGGAAAAATATAGGCTCACTGGAAAAATTCCATCTCACCACCAAAACAGAGCTACTTTTAATAGTTTATTTGTAAACATTTCCTGTCTTTTTTCTGTGTAAACACATACGGTTATTCCTAATGGGGAAAAGTATTAGATATGCCGAAAGCCAGCATTCCAAGCTACTTTTGAATTGGTGATCAGAGTGATTATAGGCTAAAAAACAATACATGAAGTTTTTCTAGTTCCCTCGAGGACGTGCACCTCCTGCTTCCTCTCTTTCAGAAGTGAGAGGATAGGACTGGTCGGGGCCAGACCCGTCTTGGGCAGGCTGGCTCTTCTCTCTCTGCAGAAATCAATGAACCTGATAGCTTTGAGAGTCAGATTGGGAGGGAGTTGGTGAAAGATGGCATTTACTCCTCAAGGCCTGAGCTCTGTATTCAACATAGTTCTTAAACAGGCAGCCTTGGTGTGGGCTGTATTATTCAATTCCTGGGAGTTAGGACTTAACTGCTGGAATGCGTGAGTCATACTCTGAGTCAGGTTTAGTTTCTTTTACACACCTCTCTAAAAGGATACGCAAGGAGGACAGGTGATTGGTAAGCAAGTACTCAGGCATTCCCAGCTTCCCAGAGCATGCAATGCATTTGAAATTCCACAACTGAGTTCTAAGTAACATCGTGCATCTCCTAAGATTAAGGGGTAAAGTGGTGGCAAAAACACGTGTGGGCCCCACGCTCGTCCAGCCCCATGGAATACCACAATACCATTTGATGGTTCATTAAAGAAATGTATATTTTATATATCATTTATGCATAAGTACATAACATACGTTCAGAAGCAAGCACACACATATCATCAAAAAAGTGAGTTCCAGATCACAGATATTTTCAGAATTGTTTGTTTATTTTATGGCAATTTTGAAAGTCCCAAATATGTTTGACATACTTTTATTTGACTTTACCAAACGACAGCATTTTTAATCAGTTGGCATCGTTTAATTCTAACAGGGCAGAGTTGCTTGTTATTAGACATCTCTCTGCCTAAGTGTTCGTGCATTTTCTTATTATTCACCCAGTTACTTTGCTGAAAAGACATGTCACAATAACTGGCCATGGGTTTCTTAGCTTTTGTTTTTGAGGTGACACGAATACTGTCAAGTTGTCCTCACCCTGTCCCACCCTCTGATCATGTTTAGGTGTGGCATTGTATATACACTTTATTCATGCCCCAAATCCATGTTTGCTTTCTTACCCTGTGAGTTACACTGAATTTTGTGGAAATCGAAAGCCAACTCAACAATGACAAAGCACCAAATGCACCAGCCATCTTCAGCGGCTTCTGTTCAGAGCCCAGCTGGTGCATGCATTGCTTGTCTGCCTTGTTTTCCCAAAAAGCTTTGTAATTCCAAGAGGTTGTTGAAGATTTAGAGGCCACTGTGCTACAAAACACTAGTCTACAGAGGTGGAAGTCTGTTCAAAGGGGAAAAAAGGCCTTCTCAGGCTCTTTTACCCAGGATAGCTGAGAAAGCTATTCTCTGTGAAGTGTGGGCCTAGCAAATGAGTCCAAAACAAATGTCTGGTTCCTCAACCCTGTAGTGCGGTCCGACCGTGGTTCAGAGTGCTTTCTGTATCAGGAAGCCATCAAAAAATGAGAGTTTAATGGTCCCTCTGAAGTTTTCTTAGCTTAAAGTTATCTACTATCATTAAATGGTCTTTTCTTAGTTTCCCCAGACATACTAATTTTTAAATAAGCCAGAGTTATGTTATTTTTATGGTCATCCATCCTTTCACTCTGAAATATAAGTAGCATTTATTCTATCATTGACCCTTCTTTGAAAAATTGTGTATTCTTACTTGTAGAAAACCCAGATCATAACAGAAATGTCACTATAATTCCACACTAAAGAGTATTGATGCAAATTAATCACCTTAAATATTTTTTCTAATTAAAAAAAGGAATATACCCATGGGCTTTATCACCTTGGCTTTTAAAGAATATTTTTAGACATTGAAAAGTTTAAAATTTCTGTTTATAGCTATTTAAACCGTGTTTCAAATCAGTGACACATAAAAGTTTCATAGTCAAAAACAAAATAAAACGAATACCCTGAATATAAAGATTACATCAACCCAAATTAAGATGTTTGTAGTAGATGCTGTAGTGTTTTGCTCAGATTACTTCTTGAGGACTAAGACACTTATTCATAACAATAAATTATTTCATTATGTAACAGATGATGAACTTTGAGCACCTATCATGGAAAACAGTGATGAATAAGACAGGCATGGTCTTCACCCCTTTTTAACATAGAATCTATTAAGGGAGATGGATGTGGCACAAGGAATACAGGTGATGTATTTTCAAAGGAAACACAGCATAATGTAAGAAACTTACATGAAAAGTACTAACTCAATTTTTACTTTTAGAATTGTAGAATAACATGTAGATAATTGTTTGAATTTGGAAGTTTCTTTCCTTGATGGGAGTCTCTTACAACAAATAGAAATATAATTCTATGATTTCAGTATGGAAAATAAAAACAGCATTCCACTCAGGCACATCTGACTTGTCGTTTTTGCGTGCCCCTTACCTGAAGGCGTCCCTATGATGCTAGGAATTGCTGACGATGCCATCTGCCTTAAAGACACGTAACATCCTCTTGAGGGTGGCCATTTTGTTCCGAGTGGCCAATACTTGACCTTTCAAAAGAGACATCACTCTGACTTTGAGTCTACTCTTTATTTCTTTACCTTTAAATTGAACAAAAAAGGATTAGAGAATGAATAATAGTGTCTTCAATATATTTTAGCCCTAGGAGGAGTTGGGATATTTTTCTTCTTACAGCAGCCTTGTTGTGAGAATGTGACTTTGCACATCGCTTGGCGCGTATTAGGTACTCAGTAAACTTTAAATTCTTTTCTGTCTCATTAACCCACTGCAAAGAAAACAAAACTGCATTTCTATGCTTGCTTCCAGTATCTAGTTTTTCTGTGCTAGAGCCCCAGTGCTTCCGGGTCAGAATTCGACAGTTGTAAAATGTACATTAAATTCTTCTGTAGGTTATACTGATGATAAAGAAGAAGGTAGAAGTTTGAACTGTATTTTTACACTACTGAACAAAACTGGAAAAGCCAAACCACACAGGCTGCTTATTCCGTCCCCTGTGTTCCATTGACGTGGCCGTGTTAACACCTTCAGCAAGCAGTCTGCCCCCTTCCCTTTCAGTGGCCCCAAATCTGTTTCATTCTGTGAAGAAGGCAAATGGTCTTCATCCTGATTACCTGGATTAATGTTGAAAAACCTCTTTAGGCTCGTGTCCTAGGGAAATTGAAAAAGTTCCCTTTACATTTGAAATGACATAAACAGTGAGGCTGGAAAAAAACCCTCATCTCTTTGATAATCATCTCATCTTCTAGTCACTCAGAGTCCAATTAAATAAATGACTACCTGATCTTTTGTCAATTGTCAGGAGATCTGGCTCTCACTTTTAATCAGCCTGCACGTCAGGTGGCCTTTTAAATTCTCTTTTCACTCTTTTCTTTGCCTATAAATATAATGAGAGTAGAAGTTAAAAAGAGTAGGCTTAAAAATATGATAAATATGCAGATTTCTCTAAGAATTCCTCATATTCTAAGTCACCCTTTTTCTTTCCTTTGCAGAAATAATTAGGCCACTGATTTAATTCGGCAGGACCGTTGAAGGACTCCGAATACCTTGGGAGAGTTCACTCAGGAAGATGTTTTTAAGGGCTGGTTTTTCTCATGGTCATGGCTACTACGGTCTTTAAAACACGTAACTTCCATTTCGACAACACAAACATACTCTTTGACTGAAAATTGGTTGGGGAAAAACAGGTGCTCGGAAAAGGAATGGATTGTCTGTCTTTGAAAGACCGAGACGTCGATCCTCCTCGTCTGAGTGTATGGCTCTGTAAGGAGTGCTGCTGTGCTACTCGGATTGGATGAGATATGACCTGTTTTCTCAAGAAAAAGTCATTGATGCAAAGAGGAATGCAAGTCAAGGGCACACCCGCAAAGCAGAGAACAATGTAGAAAGAGAAGAAATAAGGATTCAGTGTTGCTCACGCGGGCTGATCCGGGGCTTTAATCTACACAGATGCGGAGATTTCACTTTAGTCACACCCTGCAGTACAGGCAGTGGCCCCTTGATGGGGAGAGTCTCTGGTTGTGGGAGTCTTTCCTGGCGGGGGGGCCATCCAGATGTCCCAGCACCTCAGAAGAGAAAAGTGTGACTATCATCTTTGCTTTATCTTCCACTCAGATGTAATGGCAGTTTTCAATTTGTGTGAGAAGACGAAAGCAGTATAACAAAGGAGAGTTAAAAATAACTTGCAAGAATTTTATTTTCAGCAGTTTAACTTATTAGTACCCTACTACCCTCCCCCCCAAAAAAAATGTTACTAGACAAAATTTAATATGACATTTTGATTACATGGCTGGGTTTGAGAGAAGAAAAGACAAAATCCCCGCAAGAGGCAGCGGTCTTAGGGGCATTTGCTGGATTTAGTGGCCAGATTTTAAATTAGCCCTTTGGGGTGAGAAACAAATACTGAGGCTCCATAGGGTGGGAAATTAACTAAAACTAAGATCCTAACACTTAGCGAAAAGGTGACCTTAGAAAAATATATATACTTACTAGCAAAAGCAGATTATAAGAAAAACTACCCTGATGGTTACTGGAAGAAAATAAATCATCTCAGAATTTGTAAAGCTAGGCCTGGCCTTGTCTCGTTCAGTGTTTTGAAAAGAGACTGTTTCCCTGTTGAGAATATTTGAGGTGATATTGTATATTATCATAGCCCCCAGGGGGCGCTAGGCAGAAGCAAATGCAAATCCTGTCAGTGAGGCCATGCTCTCCACGTAGGCTGTAGGCAAGTGTGGTAAGAAGTAACAAAAAGCAAATTCCTATCTCCCCTTTTCCCCACAACTACAAATAATGACATATTGAGGTTCATATTTTTAAGGTGTATTGCAAATGCTTACAGAAAGATGAAATAAAAATATAATAAATTAATAAGACTGAACAAAACAAATTGGGAAAAGAATAAAAAAATTTTTTAATGAAAAATATGATTGTTGAAATGAAACACTTAACAGATAGGTTCAGGAGAAGATCAAACAAGGTAAAAAAATAATTTTTGAACTGAAAGACAGACATAGTGAAATTTATCAGAATATGGCAAAAAGGGATAAAAAGATAAAATATAATATGAAAATTCAAAGATGGAGAACAGAATAAGCTCTTACATACATAACTTGCATCCAGAGAGAAAACAGAGAAAATTGAAAGGCGATATTCAAAGAGATAATGAGTGAAAATTTCCAGAATTGAATATATGTAACTACAAAATAAAGGTAGTCCTAACTGGGATACATTTCTTAAGGTATCCCAGCATAAGCACATTGTAATAAAACTGCAGAACACCACAGACCTTAAAAGCTGCCAGAAAGAAAAGAAAGATTACCTACAATTGTTGTCAGTGCAAATCAGACTCTGCCATGGGATCACAGGAAAAGCATGCTAAGGACTAAGGACCCATGCACAGTAGATTGTGGCGTGGCAAGATAGTTTATTTGTGTTAAAAGCTACCCCTGTGTTTCCCCTCTGTTCGTCTCACCATGGAAAAAGTCCAGCTGTGTCTTCAGAAAGGCCAAAACAAAAGCCAGTATCCAGAGTTTTTGCTTCATATTAAAGCATAGTCTTTTGGAACCCATGAAGTCCATCATGGGCCCTGGTAGCTGCCACATGCATCTGATCCTGTGCTCTCAGGAGGGAGAGCCTGTGAACAAATAAGGCAAGTGCATTACTGGGTGTGTGGGGGGTGGGGGGCGGAAATCTTTGCTCCCTTGGCATTTTATTAGCTTCGGTTTAGGATGGACCAGGTGCTTTTGAAAAATAACCAATGAATTTTCCAAGCTTTTGCAGGCTTTTGATAGGTCCACCCCCTAGTTTTATTGACAGGCCTCTTTGGTCAAGCATCTCTCCATGTACCCGTCTCTCCCAACAACCCGGTACTGGAGGGAGGAAGGGCAGAGTGCCAATTCCCTTGGGAGAGCAATGCTGTGATCCTCTGGGGTGTGAAGCTGCAGCTTCCTGGTGAAGCAAACAGGCTTGTGCTCCCCAGTTTATTAAACTCAATGTTTAATTCCTTTTGCTCCTCTTTCTTATTAGTAATTAGTTAACTACCTACAGTAACACAACGACATTGCCCTTAGATTGACAACAGATGTCTCAACAATAGGGGAAGATAGGAAAAAATGTTGAAAACATGAAAACAGAATCGGGTACTCAAAGAAATGGGTTGTAATGAGCCAATAACATTTAGTAGCCTAAAACTGTCATAAAAATATTCTTCACTGAAAATTTCATGTGACTTGTCTTCTTTCTTTTCTGTTAACAGTAAGAATTGGTTCTTTTCTATCAATGAGGCCAAATTCCTTCATTAAACAAATATTTATTGAGTGCCTACTATGTTCCAAGCACTGTTCTATGTGCCAGAAATAAAGAAGTGAATGAAAGCAACAAAGTCTCTGTTGTCACAGATCTTACATTCACTCAAAAAGTCATTCACTAACTGGTTATCAAGAGCAAGATATTTCTTAAAAGTCACCACCACCTTCAAAGAAAAAAAAGACATAGTTTTTGAGCTGAGGATATTTTCTTAATTTTCCTGCAATAAAATTAAAATTTTCTTGTTTTTGTTTGTTTACTTAGGAACCTATAAAAAAAAGCCAAATCTCTCTAACTAAGATCCAAAATGCTCAGATTATCACAGTTAATAGTATTTTTGCTACTGAATTAACGGTATCTGAAAAAAAAGAATTTCTGCCAAAACATCCCACTGAGAGTTGAGGGACTATTAGATAATTAAATTTAATTCAACAATTAAATCTATTATATAATTATATCTTACTGGATAAAGAAATGATCAGGAAATTAAGGAATTAAAACTCTGGAGTTTATTTCCAGTGGGCTTTAAAAATATCGGAAGTTCCTTACGGGTGGGGACTGGGTCTGTTTTGTTCATATTCTATCCCCAGCATGTGGCGCAGTCCCTGGCATGAAGTAAGTGCTCAGTACATATTGATTGAATAATGTTGTGAATGTATGATCACTGCAAGTCAACTAAACTAAATTGCATGATGCAAGACCGGTCCAAAAAATACAAATCAAAATCAATATCATTTTTCTTACTACTTTGTAGGAAATTGGAGAAAATGAACTAGAACATAGAAAAATACTTTCGACCCTTTAAATGAAATTCCATGTGAATTGAACTGTGATGATTATAACGGTTTTAAATTTTATGGCCTAAATTATTCACACAATTGTATTACATACCATCATATGCATAGAAAACCCTGTCTTGCCATACTTGTCAACTAGAATCACTTACTGGCAAATCTTTTGTGTGTTTAGGATTAAATGGATAATGCAGTGTGTATAATGCAAAAGAAAATTAAACACAATGGCTGTCTGACTCTGATAAAAAATATCCTTACTATTTGCTGATCACTTCATTTTTTGGGGTAAGAAGATGAGCTCCGGATCAGCATAAAACGAAATAAGTTTAAGGTGAAATTGTGCCAGAAAATTCAGCCTGCATTTTTCAGCCAGCAATGATCATATTGTAATCCAACTGGAGATCTAATTAATCTCTAAAAGAAAGCCCTGAGGGGCCAAAAGCACGTCTTTTAGCTTTTTGGGTATAGCACATGGCGCCGTGAGCAGCGTGAGTAGATCCAATCCATCTTCTCTGTTGCAGTGGCTGTGGTGAATAGAAGCCCAGTTAAAAGATGCGAAGCAGTCATGCTACAACATGGACAAATATTGTTGCAGGGCGAGAGCTCGACTTTGAAAAATCTTAGGGTGGAGAAAGAAGGTCCTCAATAAATACTGAGGACCATTCACAGTTGACTCGAGCAGAAAATATGTTGGAAACAGACATCTTCAGATTCTACACTGATTTGGATTTTAAAAATTGATGCTAGTGATAATTTCAGTGCAGAAAATCATGTCCACATGGCCAAGTGTAGGAAAAGGAGGAAGAAATGGGTGACTAAAGTAATCTCAACACAAGATGCTAAAGCAATTAGATTGTCCAAATCAAAACAAACAAACAAACACTAAGCCAGGCCATTCGAGCCCATTACCCTGGAGTATAGCAAGCAGGGAAAGCGTACATACGTGAGTGAGCTCCCAATTACAAATTTTCAAAAAGCGTGTCTATCATAAAGATATTGGGAAAGCAAGGACTTCGAACAAGTGTTAGGGAGTAACTGGCTTGGGGGAGGATATCTGAACTGGTCTGAGACCCTCTGAGGACCATTTTTGTATTGGAGTATCATTACTGGCAAGTGCTAAGAAATGGCATCTATACTTTTCCTAAAGACCCAGAATAATCATGTGCACTGTTCCTTATTTCATCATTATGAGGATAGGGATTTTCCCTTTCCCCAAATAAATATAGCAAACAGAATTCAAATACTTTTCACAATCTTTTATCACTGTCCTATCGTAATGACTGAAGACACATTGTTTTTAATTATTAACAATCTGGCTAGCACTTCCTAACAAAGTCTGCTTGCTAATTGAGATGAAATGTGTTTTGTCATCAACAAATTGAAGCAATATTTCTATGCATGCTACAGCATTTGTTTCTCTTTATATTTTAATATGAACATATCATTAGTTTAGCACCATGTGGTCATCATACCCTTTTTGGGAATAATTCCAAAGGAATCAGATCTTCTGATACAATGCATTCAATATGTTGAGCTCTACTCATTAATTTTGGAAATTATATGGTCATGCTTATTAATGTAAACTTTCACCGCTCCCCAAGCTTTCAAAACGGAATTGGGAAAAATGGCATTACATGAATCCACACTGGGAAAATGTGACTAATGCCAGTGTTCTTTTGTGGTGGGGGAGCAATTCTTCAAGGGCAAATCAAATTGTTTCTGTTCTATATGCATAAGTTGGAGAGAAGCAGCTTATCAAAAAGACAGGAGAAAAACAGGGTAACTGTTACAGAACTTCAATTTAGAATTTTCAAATTCTTTTTGTTCAGCTTATTGCTCCTGGTGGAGCATCAGAAAGTCACAAAAATCAATACCAGAGAGTTTTAGAAGATACACAGCATGGAGGTCCAGTCTGCTGTCGTAATACCTGACTACTCCAGGCCGGGAAGGAGGTTAGTCAATATGTATTCTTTGGATGTAGATGTATTTCAGATTGGGATACCCTCTTTAAAAGACATGAAGATGGCTAGATAATTGGTCTCAGTGCCACCTGTTGACCAAAATAAATCTGTTTTCTCTTTATATCAATGAATCTGGGAAAAAAGATTGCAGAGGGTTATCCTAGGTTTCCTGTTAGTATTCCTATGTGCTGACAAAGCATGAGAAAGGAGTGTTCTGAGAGAGATGAGGAAAAGCCAGTGGTGAAAAGGTTTCAGATGAATGTGAACTTTTTCCTACTCTCGTTATATGTATAATTTTTCATGGCCAAATCCATAGCTCTGAAAGTCAGGCTCTTTAGTTTCTGGATTTCCTGCAAAGGGAGTTCATTGGTTGTACCTGGGGAAAGGAATACACTGATAGACAGTGGCCAGCTGTGCTCTGAGCAATTTCACCTGCTATGCTGTCTGTCATCTTGTACCTGAATCATTTGTCTTAGCATCATCTTATTCCTTAAAGAAATACTGCTATCTCTGGTGGTTTTTAATGTAGTTAGGTGGCTATCACTAATACAGTAGCTTCCTTTATAATAACAGATTATTATTGTTTATAGCATTAAAATTTGCTTGTCTTAGGTTTAAAGAATAAAAATTCAGATTTGATCAACAAAACTGAGAACTGAATGGGTACCAACAGTTTTACCATTTTTTCCTTTAATATTCATAATAACCCATCTGTGAGGTAGGTATTGCAGTGCAATAAAAATTACTTGATGTTTCATTTCTAGAATCAGTATATCAGACAATAACTGTATTTACTCAAAACTATCTGAGAAAATGGGTTAATTGTTCATAACATATATAAAAACATAATTTTATATATAAAATCATATGTCATTATAGGAATATCATCAGTATAAAATGCATGCAGTATGATTATATATAATAAAGTGCACAGATATAAAATATAATTTTATAGCATTTTTTAGTTATGTAAAAGAGAACCATATGGTTGAATATCTAGAGTTAATGCAATATACTATTTCTGTTTTATAAATGAGGTAATTAAAACTCAGATTATATATGCCCTAAGTCATATATTTTAAGAAGCAAACTTAAATTTTATATTAATATATCCTGAATCTAAAGTCGGTGTCAGTTGCTGCCTAGTTATAAGACTTCAGCGCTTGTGGAGAAGACCAAATGCATCGGAGTACAATATTTTCCAATAAGGTAAAATTAATCTGACTTTTGCTTCTCAGTACTGATATATATAGACTAGTGATTCCAAATTATTTCTTCTTCATAACACTCATGTCTATTTGAACATGCGCCACGTCTCAGTTGGTTTCTTCTCTTTTTCATCGGGGAGAATTTAAATAACATAGAACATAATTTGTGTTAAGAAAACTTACCTAGTTCTCACACTGATTATCTCCCAATGGGTATAGACTAGCTTGTTGCAGAAAGGATTTGCATCACCCAGCGCACAGCATGAAGACATGTCTACTGCTTCAGAAAAGTCTGTGGAAACAGACATTAACAATAAGCACAACATTTAACAAAACATGGTCTATTGCTACTGACCAGAGAACACTAGAAATACACCTGTATAAAACAAAGCTAAATTCATTTGTGCTCTTTTTGATACATACCAAGGTAACTGCAGAGTGTTTCAAAAAAGAGGGGAGTTAGGGAATGGTACGTGCAGGCCAAAGTTTATCACAGGCTGAGCTCCTCAGGAACTGGTCAGAACTTGTGACCTAAGGAGATTTTCAAACAGTCAGAGGTCTTATGAATCCAGGAAAAGTCAGATCAGCCCAACTGTGGTTTTATCTGGGAACGTGTGGGTCCAAATGCAGTGGGATATTTGAGCCTAGGCAATGTGCTTGTGTATCACGGTTTGTTATAGTTTACCTGTACTCACTTTTGTGAGGGAGATGACAGCTTGGCAAGTTGTTGTTTCTGTTTCAGTTCTCAATACTAAAATAATTTCGTTGTTGTCATCCTCAGCCTGCAGAGGTAAAATCTGTGATTACTCCTTTTACCCTCTGAGAGTTGTTTTTTCCATTCATTCTTCAAATGTTTATTTTATTTTTTAAATCATTTTTTATTGCTATTCTTTTACGGTTATCTTAATTTCCCCCCCTTTGCCTTCCTCCACCCTTCCCAACCCCCCACTCCCACAGTCAGTCCCCACACTGTTGTCCATGTCTATGGGTCATTCATACATGGTGTTTGTCTAGTCCCTTTCACTTCTTTCCTCCATTGTCCCCCTCCATACTCCCCTCTGGTCACTTTCAGTCTGCTCCAGGTTTCTATGCCTATGGTTCTATTTTGTTCATTAGTTTATTTTGTTCATTAGATTCCACTTATAGGTGAGATCATATGATATTTGTCTTTCACTGACTGGCTTATTTCACTTAGCATAATATTCTCCAATTCCATCCATGCCGTCGCAAAAGGTAGGAGTTCTTTCCTTCTGCTGTGTAGTATTCCACAGTTGTAAATGTACCACAGTTTTCTGATCCGCTCATTTACTGTTGGGCACTTAGGCTGTTTCCAGTGCTTGACCATGGTAAATAGTGCTGCTATGAACATGGGGGTGCTTAAGGTCTTTTGGATTGGTGATTCGGGATTCTTAGGGTATAATCCCAGCAGTGGAATCACTGAATCAAAAGGCAGTTCCATCTTTTGTGTTTTGTTTTGTTTTTTTTTTAGGAAATTCCATACTGTTTTCCATAGTCTGCCACTGATACCGCCAACAATGCACTGGAGTTCCCTTTTCTCCGCATCCTCGCCAGCACTTGTTTGTTGATTTATTAATGATGGCCAATCTGACGGGTGTGAAGCCTTGACTCAATGTGGTTTTAATTTGTGTCTCTCTGATGGACAGTGATGTTGAACATCTTTTCATATGTCTATTGGCCATCTATATGCCCTCCTTGGAGAAGTGTCTATTCAGATTCTTTGCCCATTTTTTAATTGGATTGTTTGTCTTCCTGGTGTTGAGTTGTATGAGTTCTTTACATATTTTGGAGATCAAACCCTTATCTGATGTATCATTGACAAATATGTTCTCCTGTATAGTTGGTTCCCTTTCCATTTTGATGATGGTTTACCTAGCCATGCAGAAGATTTTTAGTTTGATATAGTCCCATTTGTTTATTTTTTCCTTTATTTCCCTTGCCTTAGGACATATATTGACAAAAAATATTGCTACATGGGATCTCTGAAAATTTCCTGCCTATCTTTTCCTCTAGGGCTTTGATGGCATCACAACTTATATTTAAGTCTTTTATCCATTTTGCATTTATTCTGGTGTGTGGTATAAGTTGGTGGTCTCATTTCATCTTTCTTGCATGCACCAGTCCAGCTCTCCCAACATCATTTTTTGAAGAGAGGGGGAGAAATGAGGTTCCTTCTCCATTTTTAATCTTATAAACAACACCATAAAAACAAATATTTATTAAAGGAGAAATATAGCTTTCACGCCACCAGCCTAAGTAATCCTATATTTTAAATCATCACACAAATCATTTTTGTGTTCCTTCCAGCCCTAGCTCACGTGCAGACAGCTTTCCTTATACTGTAATCCGAGATATGATTTTACATTCTACTTTCTTCCCTTAACATTATGCCATAAATACTTTCTGTATTTGTTACATAGTTTCCAACTTATTTTAATGTCTGTAAAGCAGTTCTTGTAGTTCCTATATCATAATTCATTTAGTTATTCTCTTATTTTTGGATCTAAAGGGGTTTTTGCCATTATAAATAATTCTTTAGTTAATGAAAGGATTTTTTCCTTCCTCTGAATTATTTCCTTAAAATAAATTCCCAGCACTGGGATAACTAGGTCAAAGACTGTGGACCTTCTGTGCCTCTTAAAATGTTTTTCCAAAATGCTTTCTGCAAGGGACGTGACAATTTTCACTGGGTGGCAAATTTTATTGATTATCAAATTAAGGGAAGTCAGTGAAAGCTAAACATAGTTCAGAATGTATGTGACCCAGCTTTTTACAACCCACACGCAGAAAGGGAAAATGCAATTAGAGAGTATGAAACACGTAAAAAACAATATTAGAAAGTTTTGTTTTAAACAGAACATGATTTCCTCTGACTGGTTAAGTAAATCTTATTTCCGGTAAAGTTTTAAAAAATGTCTGTGCATGGGAAACCAGAAGTAGCCTCTCTGGCTGGTCCTCTCTGCCGTCCTCACTTTCCCAGACTTTGCTTCTTATTCAGCAAATGAAGCAAACTATTGAGTGTTTTTTTAATTGATGAAAATTAGTACCGAGTACTTATTTCGTTTTGGATTTGGCTTAAAAATTTGCTGTTGGTGCCACTTGGTTACTGGTGAGGAGAAAAGGTAGGGAAACTTTACCTATTTTTAACTGGACTGTTCTTTCAATTTAATTCCAATGACTTTCAAGTATGGAGTTTTGTCCCAGTTATTAAGTTCAATCTAGACTTATGAGTGTCACGTCGTATGTTCCCACCAAAATTACCCCTATGTGGCTTTTTAAGGTTCACTTCTAACCACAGGCAGTTTCTGGGACAGGATGCTTAATGTGAAAGAACTTGGGTGATTCCCATTGGAAGACAGTAATTGTGGTCCCATTTGCATCAACAAAATAGAAAATGCTTTACATGCTGCTATCTTGGTGAAAAATTTTGCACAAAGCTGATTACTTAATTACCGTGATGGTAGCTGACATTTTTCAGAGATGACCTACTTTTCTCACAGTGGTCTCACTAAAGAGGGAGGAAAACAGCACAATGTTTGTGAAGGGCCACACCGTTAATGTCTCCGTTTTGTGGGCCTCTTGGTCACAAGGACTTAATTATACCCTGATAAAAAGAAAACAGATAGAGAATATATAAATGGGTCGGTGTGGTTATGTTCCAGTGAAAGTATATTTACGGAAACAAGCTATAGGTCCCTTTGACCAGCTGGCTACAGTGTGTTGAGCCCTGGCTTCATGAATCTGGCCTCAAATGACCTCCAGGAGTAATACAGTTTGGTTTCAGAGATCTTTTAACACTAATAGGATTATCAACTCTACAAAGAAAGAAAAAATATAATAAGAAAAATAAAACTTGGCTTAAAATGAACTCTGCCTATGTCTTAAAAAGAAATAGAATTTGTGTATGAGATAATTCAGAAGCAATAAGAAAAGACACTGAGATTTATAAATAAACTTGGAGGAGGTAGCTATCCAGAATTTAAAGGGTTTTGGAAAAGGCATGCCCTCCACAAGTTCCAACCAAAAGGGTCCCCCCCAACCTAGGACGGGGGTTGAAGGGGCGGAGCAGTGTCAGGGACAACACCTACGCCCTAGCCCTCCCTCAGTCATAGTATTTCTTCCCCAAGAGTCCGAGTCAATCTAAGGACAGAGGTATTGACCTAGGACAATGCCTAAAGTGAACCAGCATCCTTAGAGGGCCGTACACTGCCTGCATTCCAATGGCCCAACCCTAGGCAGTTGTGTTAGAGGTCGAGTCTCTGGAATAAGGAGGAATGGGGTTGGGGTGGGAGGCATTCTTAGTCTTGTGTCGCTGCCAATCAGTGGGAGAGTCGGAGCAACAGCCAGAGGTGCTGGCTGGTCCTTCAGTACATTGTGGTATAGGTGAACACCAATTTCAGTTTTTACTTCAACGTTAGTCACTAGTTAGTCAACGTTAGTAGCATGTGCTTATTATTCTGATGTGGACCATACTTCACTATCCTGCTTGTAATAAATATAACCCACGTAATAATAGCTACCATTTATTGAGTATACATGGAGGTCCATGTAGTCCTGAAAATACATCTTTCAGTTCTCACAGTGACTTTATTAAGTGGGGGATATTATCACTCGTATTTTCCAAACAAGGAAACAAAGACACTAGGGGTTTAGAGAGCTGACTGTGGGCTCTTACACATCCAGTTTTCTTGACTACAAGGCTCTAACATATAACATTTTACTGCCTCCTTTTGGTTAGGTGGGTGACAAAATGTTTTTCTTCCTTTTATCCTATTACTTCAAGTAAACAAATGGGCAAGTCTGAAAAATAGAACACTTGCTGTTAGAAATGTCTGGTCTCCTTTAAAATGGCCCATAAGAACCCTGAGAAGTAAAACCTTTTGCACACCCAGGAAGGCGAGCGTGGCTGCACGCCTTCTGCCACCTGATCACTGAGCAAGGGTACAGCCTCAGAGGTGGGAGCAAGTGTCCCTCCAGCGGGAAAAACCCTGGAGCAGCAGAAAACACGGTGGATTCCACAGAGGACAATGATTCTGCTAGTCCTTTCTGCAGCAAGATGCTGTGCATAACTCTTCTCAGTCTCGGTAACGCCCTGTGGCTGCACCTCCTGCCATTAGACACCCCCAAAGCCGTTTTTCTTCTACCTCCTAGAACTATCTTGGTTCTCACTCCCTTCAGCTGTACCTTGGTGTCTTTCCTTGGTTCCCATGTGGCTTGATTGCAAGGAGAGACGATAACTTTTCTTTAAATTGTAGTGACTTCACTCCACATTTCGGAGGTTAAAGTGACCATGGAGGTGGGGAACAGGTGAAGGAAGATGCAAACATGCCTTTTCCTCTATGTTTGATGGGAGCTTACCTCTCTGCAGCCCTGGTTCCCAGGCCCTGGAATTCCACAAGTGACCGAGATATCAAAAACATTCAGGTGTCATTATAGCTTGGCCAGGTTTTAATTTTTTCTCTAATAAAGGTACTAAAAAAACAAAAAACAAATAGCACCATGACCACAATTATTTCATAAAAGAGAGAACACTTTTGACACCAGAAGCAGGCTATAATCTTAGAAAAAAAGAGCAGTGCTTTAAATCGAACTCATTTTGTTTTATAAAAAACTCACTACATTGTCCTTCTATTTTTCATTTTGCCTCTGACAGCTTATAACTTAATTTTGAGCTGGCCCACATCCAAGGCCTGGTGTTTGGGAAGTGCTGGTGTAATGAAAAGAATGTTATCTTTGAAGTCAGACAGGTCTGGCTTCAAATCCTGGCTTGTACACTTGACCTTGAGCAAGGCGTCCGATGGGTCTGAGGCCCTCTGAACAGGAGGAGCTGGGAGGACTCCCGGGCACGGCTGTGAGCGCGCCTGGTGAAAGCCTGCTCAGATTCATGTCCTCTCTTTGCCTTTCTTTTCTCCTTTATGAGTCGCAACCATTGAACAGCAAAGAACGAGCAACCTTACATCGAAGTTATTTTTAATGGTTTTGTTTTTATGATATAACTATATCTGTTGTTTGAATTGTAGCCTTTCCATAAATTCACAAATATCAATTAGTAAAAGCAACTTAGGTGATTTCTGAATTATGCCCTACAATGTTTTGCACAGTTGGCCAATAAACCAAAAATTAAAATAAAATAAAATAAAACAAAATTAAATTAAATTAAAAACACAAGATACATCTGGTCTGTTTCTTAAACTCTGGGCTAACCCAGTGTTGTTAATGTGAAGGCTACCTGTGTGTACTTCTGAAAAGGGCGAGCTATTGAATTTACTCGGCATCTGCCTTTGATTTTTTTTCTAATTTTCTCCTCATGGCTATATTAGTTTCCTAGGGCTCCTGTAACAAATTATCACAAAGCGTGTGGCTTAAAACAACAGAAACTTATTTACTCATAGTTCTGGGAGCTAAGAGTCTGAAATCAAGTTGCTGACAGGGCCTTACTCCTCAGAGGCTCCAGAGAAGAATCCTCCCTTTTATCATCCTAGCTTCTGTTACCTGCTGGTAATCTTGTTATTCCCTGACTTCTATGCCTACAGTCCCTGCCTCTGTCTCCACATGGCCTTCTTCCCCATGTCTGCGCCAAATACCCTCTTCTTAATAGAATACTAGTCTCTGGATTAAGGTTCATCCTTATCCAGTGCGATCGCATCTCAACTTAATTATATCTGCAAAGAACCCACTTCGAAATAAGGTCCCATTCAGAGTCTTAGGTCAACATGAATTTTGCGGGGGGGAGGTGTTGGCTGGGTGTGTCACTTTTTAATCCAGTGTAAAGCATAAAGAATCTTTTACCCCCGGAGGGTAGCAAAATATGCCATCCCAAAATATACCACATTGGCATAAGGATTGTTGGGAGCTGAAGATAACTGAGAAAAACAAGATATAAGGAAAGTTCCTTGCCCTTGCCCTATATGACCACGTAAATTTTGCAGGACATAAATGTGTCCTTCTTTTCTCCACCAAGAAAGACAAATGTGAATCACCAAAGGTAATTTTAGATCCTATCTCTTGGAGATGGCACCAGAAGGATCTTCATAATGTACTTCACTAACTAGCCTTCATTTATTATTACTTCCCTTCCATATAGTTACCTTCTCATAGTTTGCCAGCCTGCAAAGCCAGAAACTCTTTTCCCTTTATCCTGTCATTTCTCCACAAATTTATTCTTCTTTTTCTAACAATATGCAAACTGAAATTTTAAACCATCACTTTGTTATCCAGTTTTTTCTGGGTATCTCCCATGTGTGCATGAGGTATACGTACTAATAAACTTCTATTTGCTTTTCTCTCCTTAATCTCTTACTGCAGGAGACTCAGCCAAGAACTCAGAAGTATAGGGGGAAATAATTTTTCTTCTCCTATGCTCCATATCTTTTTAGTCTTTTGTAGTTATTGCTGTAGCTCCAACACTTTGAAATAGCTCTTGTGGTATCAGGTATTAAAACTACCTTTTTGGGGGGCGGTGGGGACTCTGAATTAAAACCCAAAACCTCTTGATGTCTTTGACCATCACTTCTTTTGAAGTGCCATGAAACTTCTCAGGTTATGCCCAGAGAAAATGGATTTTGCTCCACACAGCTCAGCTAAAAACCAGGACAGATTACAACAATCCCAAAAGCCTGCCTCCCTAGGGTGATTCCCTCAATACTGTCCTTTTTCAATCAGGATGAATAATTTTCCTTCTCTCACTACTTCTTCCCCACATCCTTACCCTTTGAAGCCTGAAACTGGTGTAAATGCTCATTTGAAATGAACATATGATTTATTTCTTTGCTAGACTGTTCTGGTTCACTTCCAACTTCTTAACTTGGTCTCTCCCATATAACATAGACAAAGATTTACTTTCTTTTTTGAGAGTCCATAACTATTTTTGAAGAAATGTTAAAACCTATTAAATTCTCTCTGTCTTTTGTATATGAGTATGTGTGTGGTGCGGAGGGGTGCTGTATATGTGTACAGGTATATGTGAAAAGCAAAAGAATTAGGCTAACATGCCATAACATCCTGTCTACTTCAGGAACCTGTGTTGTCTGGAAGTAGCCACTTCTAGTTATCCCTAAATTTCAGAAGCTTCCAACATTGCTTGCTCTTTAGGGGTAAGTGATTGAAAAGACACTCATGCAGGCGATCCCATGGGACAGACACTACATCAAAGACCATCCCTTTTGCCTGAGAGCATAATATTTTTTACCAATCAAATAACTCTTTTTATTTTCTCATGGTGCCAGGTCGCTTCATTCTCACTAAGCTACTGCTGTTTGGATTGCTACAAACCACGTCCATAAGTTTTTTGCTGCTGTTTCCTTGTGAGCCACAGGGAAGCAATGTGACCTGAAGAGATGCTTCCTATAACTTTGTGGACAAACTTCATTGCATTTCTTCTTGCATGGACACTTCCCTTAGCTTTCAGTGCCTAAAAAGTGTGTATGCTATTTGGGTCTTTTGTTTCCCTGCCTACCTCCTTTTCTTCTTGTCAAATAATTATTGAGCTCCTATTCTTTGCCAGTACTGGGGCAGAACCCAGTGAAAAATATTAAAATACAGGACTTTCCCTGAGAGACTGAATATACAGCTGGTCTTCAAATAATGTTGTTTCTCTCAATGTCATTTCATTATAAGGTTGATGTGATATCTTAGGGACATAACTCTTCTTTGTATTAGTCAGCTATGTCATTTTGCTTAAAGTCACAGCACCTACCAGTGGTATTGAGTGAAGACTTACTCTACAGAGAAAGGATAAACAATATACGATAGTAGAACTCTGACCCACAAACCCTGCAGCAACCAACCTGGAAAATCCAACCACAACCTGCAAGAATGGTCAGGACTTTGACTCTGAGTGCCAGCTTCCCTATTTTTTATTAGTTGGAAGCTCCTGCTTCCAACTCAAGACCACCCAGGGGAAACCAACCTTCCCAAACTAGTCACATGAGATTCCTTACCTCTAGATAGCCCACTTCCTCCATCCTTGTCAACAAAACTTCCAATGCAAGCACACTTAAAACCTCACCTTTTGTGCACTATAATATTCCCCACTCCCTTACATGCTTTTGACTCTCTTACAAAAATATGTGATGGTGGCTGACTTCTTTGCTCTGAATAAGTAGCACAAGTTCATTCTCATTTGGATGTTTTTTGTTTACTTCCAGTTTTCCTGGAAGTTCCACTGAGATGCCCTCTGCACTGCCCATCACCGTGGACACCCGCTGTTGACCTGGTGTGATACTCACAGAGGCCCCTGTGCGTTTCTGCTTGAGGTTTGTTGAGTTTGTGCCACTGTGGTAAGTCAGCATGGGATCTGAGCTTGACTCTTTTTATGTTGAGCTTCTTAGCTCTTTATTGCAAGCTGGATACCTGGGTTTTGTTACTGGCGTCCTTAGTGGAATCAAAGCATTCCTTTTTGTACTATTTTTTTCCCTTTTGTGCTTGCATTTTGTGATGTGTATCTAAAAGTGTTGTTTGTGATAAGAAAGAAAATCACCAAATAAACAATAGCCATAGTCATAGAATTTTATTGTTCAAAAGCCAGCTTTTTAGACTGGAGAGTTTATGACTCTCACTTATGGGCCAGGATCCATTTGGAAAATATTGTGTGTGTCAACAATAAAACTGGATAAAGGTTCTGCTCCCATCTTTAGTTTTTGATCTGAAAACTTGGCTTTAAAAGTGTTCTGTTTTCTGCCTGTCGCAGGGGGAGACTTGTCAGTTCTACGTTTGGAGGCATGAGGTACATAATCATCATTTTCAAGCAACCATTGCTAACCCTAATGGGGCTGGCTAAGCCTAAATCTTTTTAAGCTTGAAAAATTTTCTGCTTTTTTTATGTGCTCTTTTAATTTTTTTGCCTATCTCTCTAATGGCATCACTTCATGGAGGATGATTTGGCCTGCAAAGGCCACTCTGGGGAACATTGAGTTTCACATAATTGCTCATTTGAGAGATGCATTAGAAAGAGAGGGAATAATATTTCTCAGGACCAATAGATAGCATTTTTTTGATTGGTAGCAAAGGCTCCTAAACAAAATGTTCATCAAAAATTGCTTCACTAAAAGATTTTTTACCCAAAGCTACTGAACAATTTGAGAAACTCATGCAACGAAAAATTATACTCTCTTCCAGGCAAACCCCCTGTCATTGTCTTCCAGATGCATTCTACATCCAACTCTTCCTTTTCTCCTTTAGCTCTTTGACCTCTGCTTCTGCACCTCCACTTATTTCTCTTTTCATTTTCTTTTGTCCAGATCATTACTTTATCCCATCATTTCTCTTACAAATCTAAAGTTCCAGTTTCCTCTAAAGACTCGTTCCTCCAATAAGTCAAACATGTAGGCAACAATAGAATTTAAATTTTGGAACCAAGCTAAACTAAGAGCTATAACCAAAGATTTTGCTACACCCAGAATATATAAGCAAATATTCATAGAAGAATTTAGAGTTCTTTGGGGACACACGAGAACTAGGGTTATCTCATTTATATTAAGCTATACACGTGTTGGTTGGAACCTCAGATGCTTCATTCTGAATGGCAAAAACTAAAAGTACTTCTCATACCGTTGCTAAGTACTATTTGATTTTGTGTTTCCAGCCTGTGGCATATCAACCTTTATGTCAGTGACCAAGGCACAGAACAACTATATGAGAGATAGTATAAAAGAGCTGTTCTCACCACCTACTATCTTCTAGAAATATTTAAAAAACCAAGGGCTCTCTTAAATTTAGAAAAATCCTCAGAAACTATTGAACTCCCCTGGCCCAAGATGCTCTGAATAGTTCTAATGGTCATATGTTCCACCTAGTCACTGGAAGCCTCATGAATTTCGTGAGTTCATTGTTGATATAAAACTT
The DNA here is from genome assembly GCA_004026545.1 of Mormoops blainvillei. NCBI lineage: Eukaryota > Metazoa > Chordata > Mammalia > Chiroptera > Mormoopidae > Mormoops > Mormoops blainvillei. Next base: position 96,472 of record PVJD01003434.1, on the reverse strand, counting down.
TCCCATGCTGCATGTAGATACAACAAAATACTGCAAGGGACTTGTACTATAGTTATTCATGTCCCCAACTGGTTAAAGCCTCCTTCCTATAACATCTTCCTAAACAGCCTCTTTATGTTATTCAACCAGGAGGTTTCACCCACTGGAAGATACATTAAAGAAAAACTGGTCTTGACCACCCCTGGAAGTGACCTTCTGAGGCAGTGTTAAAAACACATACATCATTGAAATTCCAGGAAGTCAATCTTTGGTTCCACATTTCACAAGTAAAGGGGCAGTTCAGAATCCTATACAATGGGAAGTTTACTACAATAAGAGACCTCAGACTCAGGATTCTTGGAAATTTTCTAGAATAATCTATCCTTAGACACTAACCCAAGAACTTTGGAACAAGCAGATGACCTCAGGTAGTGGACATATTTTGCCCAGGACAGTGGACCAGAACACTTGTCAAATACTTGCTTTGTTTTGATGTCTTGTATACATTCTCTTTCTCATTTTCTAAAGATCACTGTGGCATTTTTTCCCTTTTTCCATTCTTCATAATAATATTTGTTAGAGTGTACTCTAAAGCCTTTTTTAGATTTTCCCAAATACTACCCATGCCCCTCAATCTTACCAATTGATAAATATACCATCTATCACCAGACACCTGTAATCAAAACCTTTGGAAATTCTGGCCTCATCAAATTCAACCATAGGGAATTACAGCTGGTGATGTTTCCACTTGTGCCTGCATGAACAGATGACCTTAAAAGGATCAACCTGTGACTTGGCTAGTGTCCTTTGTTTCTAGAAAAAGAACCAATTATTATAATCTCCTGATCAGATCCTAAGTAATTCTAAATTTTAACTCAACAACTTATGAAGGGCAAAGGGCCAAATACTTGTCATCTGGAAAAGATTAATATAGGTCTAAATATATATATCCCAGATAATGTAGTGCCTTGATTTCAGCTCTGTGTCAAAAATGACTCCCGTTTCCCTGGGTCTCCATGTGCCCTACAAAACACTAACTCCTTTGTGGCAAGGACACTGGTCCTGTTTGAATCACACTAACATCTCATTTACCTCAGAAATTGGTAAATGAATAAATTGTCATAAATCACCTAGATTGGAGAAGAGACATTTTGTTATTATATTTCTACATGTAATGAATATAATTCCATAAATTAGATGTGAGTTCTTAATGCGAGGGCATCTACAATTATTCAAACATTCTACCTAGGAGAATTACTGACTATGCAAAAAGTTAAAGCAGTATTCACCATGGCAGGAATCAAGCAAACAGAAAAAACTCTAAAAAAACTTACTCTGTCAGAAGTTAATAACAATATTGTTATTGCTAATGACAGTATCACCTCTGCCTTAAATGGAAAACAAATCAATTTCAACTTGTTGTCATGAGTAGTGGTGCACACTTGTATTGCTGTTTCTTGTTGTCTAGTTCCAGGGGCTTCTTTGATTTTTCTAATACTTCTTGCTGTACTTGGATCAATGAACTGGGTATAAGGAAGGTAGAACAGGCTTAAGGAAAAAGTTTAAGGAAAAATCTATGTAGTTATTTAAGGCTGATTTTCATAACATATAGAATGCATTGTCTTGATCTGAGTTAAACAACTGAGATTCCTGGTTCTGAATCATCTTACAGAGACTATTTATTGTTATTATTTTTGCCATAGTGGCCACAGTGTTGGTTTGTTGTACTTTATCCAGAGTCTTACATGCGTCTGCACAGGCTACTCAGGTGATTGCGATGATGATATCACAACAAAAAGGTCAAGAAGATTTTGTGATACTATTGACTATGGAAACAACTGAACAATCCCAAGGCAATGAAGACATCTCCCCTTTCTTGAATTGGTCAACTTTCTGCAAGAAAGATAATAAAAAAAACAAAGAGACTGAGAGATGATACACAGACAATGATGATGCTTTATATGACAATGGGATTCTGACCCACAATCTCTGCAGCAATTGGCCCATAATGGCCAGAAAATGGTAAGTAATTACCAGACTCCTCTGGGAACAAGAGATCCCAGCCCCAGGCCAGACCGCACAGTCTAGGTTTCCAGGGCTGGGAAGATAAATCCCCGTAACTTCCAGCTGTGAAAAACCAGTGGAGGTTGGAGCAGAGGCAGAAACTTGCTGGATTTTCAGGAGACTCTGCTTAAAGGGTCCACGTAGTCTTAGAATGTACACAAACACACCCACTCTGGAATTCAGCACCAGGGCAACAGCTAGAAGGGTACCAGTCACATACGGGGAGTGAAGTGGCTGGAAACAGTGAGTACAGGGCAAACCTCCAGAAGCCAGACAGTTGCATTGTCCCCTCTCTGAACCCTCCCTCAGACAGCGACAAAGCAGTGAAGCAGGTTGCCTCACCCTGGCGATTACCTAAGGCTCCACCCCATGAAATTTATAGGTGTCTTTCCTACAATAGGCCATGATACTAAGACAGGGAGTCGAAGCAGATCTACCGAATACACAGAAACAAACACAGGGAGGCTGCTGAATTGAGGAGACAAAGAAATATGGCCAAATGAAAGAACAGGGGGAAAAAAAAACAGAAAAAGAACTAAACAAAACAGAGATAACCAACCTATTAGATACAGAGTTCAAAACACTGGAGATTAGGATGCTCAAAGAACTTACTGAGTTTGGCAGCAACATAAAGGAATAAATGAAGGTTACACTAAGTGAAATAAGGAAAAATCTATAGGGAACCAACAGTGAAGGGGAGGAATCCAGGATTCAAATCAATGATTTGGAACATAAGGAAGAAATAAGCATTCAACCAGAACAGCAAGAAGAAATGAGAATTCAAAAAAAATGAAGATAGCATAAGAAGCTTCTGGGACATCTCCAAATGTACCAACATCCAAATCACAGGCACGACAGAAAGAGAAGAGGGAAAGCAAGAAATTGAAAACTTATTTAATAAAAATAATGAAAGGAAACTTCCTTAATTTGGTGAAGGAAATAGACATACGACAAGTCCAGGAAACACAGAAAATCCCAAACAAGTTGGACCCAAAGAGGATCGCACAAAGACACATCATAAGCAGAATGCCAAAGGTTAGAAATAAAGAGAGAGTCTTAAAAACAGCAAGAGAAAAGCAGAGAGTTACCTACAAAGAAGTTCCCAGGAAACTGTCAGCTGATTTCTCAAAAGAAACTCTGTAAGCAAGAAGGGACTAGCAAGAAGTATTCAAAATAATGAAAAGCAAGGACCTACAACCTAGATTATGTTCTCCAGCAAAGCTATCATTTAGAATGGAAAAGCAGATATATTGCTTCCCAGGGAAGGTAAAGCTAAAGGAGTTCGTTATCACCAAGCCATTACTATACAAAATATTAAAGGGACTTATTTATGAAAAAGAACATTGAAAACCATGAACATTAAAATGGCAACAAATTCACAATTTTCAAAAACTGAATCTACACTGGCTGGTGTAGCTCATTGGATTGAGCCCTGGCTTGAGAACCAAGGGGTTTGCCGGTTCTATTCGAGTCAGGGCATATGCCTGGGTTGCAGGCCAGGTCCCCAGTCGGGGGAACATGAGAGGCAACCACACATTGATGTTTTTCCCCTTCTCTTTCTCCTTTCCTTATTTCTCTTTAAAAACAAATAAATAAAATAAAAAAAAATTTTTTAAAAACCCACAAAACTAAATCTGAAAAAACAAACTAAGCAAACAACCAGAACAAAAACACAGAATCATAGGTAAGGAGATCATGTGGAGACTTATCAGCTAGGAAGGAGAAGAGGGAGAATTGGGGAAAAGGTGCAGGGATTAAGAAGCATAAATGGTAGGTACAAAATAGACAGGAGGATGTTAAGAATAGTATAGGAAGTGGAGAAGCCAAAGAACTTATATGCATGATCCATGGACATGAACTAAGGAGGGGGATTGCTAGAGGGAAGGGGGGTACTGGCAGGAAGGGGGGCAAAGGGGGAAAATTGGGACAGCTGTAATAGCATAAGCAAGAAAATACATTTTTTAAAAAATTATCCTTTTCTTCCATATGGACCTCATGACAATTATTGCTCTTCTTCTCCAGATGCCAAGAGCAGACTAAGTGATAGAAATTGGGAGTCTAAAAATTTCAGTGGCTGGAGAGTTTTCAGTAAATGCTTTGGCTGCCATGCAAAAGAGGTTTGATGGCTTGGAAATCTTTTTTGGTGGTGGGTACAGGATACAGGAATTTTAGTGCTAAAATTTTGCCAGTAGTAGAAGTGTAACACCAGTATCATCAACATAAGCATAGGATTTATTCTTGTAAAGGTGTTTGATGATTTCAAGAGCTGATGGCCTAATGTATCCATCTTCACCTTTTGAATGTGCCTCCCACTGTGTCTGGGCAGTCAGTGCCCGGGCAGACACACCATAGTACAGACAAGGCTGGCTTGATTGATGCCACTGTAGTCACTGAAGCTGCACCTTCTCTCCTTCCATGGTCAGCTAGGCCCTTTGACACTGCACACTCTTTTCTTTTGATATAACTGTATTTTCATTCTGATTATAGTTAAAATTTGTGGGCCTAGATGTCAGTCTTTCTTTCTGAGTTTGCTTAATTCTTTTTTAATCCTTTAAGCATTGATTTTTTTTTAAACACAGAGAAGATATTTATTTTATTTCACAGTTTGCCACTCTTCAGCCCACAAGAACTGTCAAGAACTCTTACTTTAAAAATAATTCCTTTTCTTCTTCACTAATTGACCTGATTCTTGAGTATCAGTTCTTATAATTATTCCTTGCTGTAAAAGATAAGAGCTGTAATGAAAAGTTTTTAAAAATTCACTCATATATTCTAGAGAAGAATTTTGATGTTATACTCTTATTATCGAATCTCTCATCTTATTTATCATATGAAAATTCTCAGTAGGAGAGGAGAAAACACTCTTTACTTGAAGTCAGACTGTGTGGTTTTTTTAATCACTTGAAAATTATACTGGTACAAAATGTTTGATATTTGTGAAAACATCAAGTCACTGATAGTTTTGCTAAATGAGAAATTACTTTAAATTTCTAGAGTGTCTGGGCTTTTTAAATCTGTAAATTAAAGATAACAATACCCAACCTGACAACTTCACAGAGTAGTAGGGAGAAAATTCTATTTTTCCGAAATACTTCATGAATAGTAAAGTACCCTGTAATCATATTATGTTATTAAAAATAGTTTTAATAATAACCATGCTTATATTACTTAATTTTGGGGTGGCACGCATGTTCTGTGGTCCTGCCCAGAGACTTCCTCTAAGACTAGAGCACTTATCCCCAGCTGCTGGACGTTGACCCTCAGCCACCACTCTTCCTTCCTGAGAATTATCTCAGTTGAAATCACCCTCCACCAAGGTCATATCCTTTTCCAGGCACTGCCCATATCCAATGACTAATTAATACAGTGGTATGAATGACTGACCCCCTCACCTCAACTTGGAACAATGTTGAAGGGCCATCCAAACCCTAGAACTCCCCTCCCGGTCAGCCAGGGCCTTCACTGGGGCTGCATCCCCGCTTAGCCTCTCCTTGGGCCAATCCTGCTTCTTTCTATTCCCTTGTATAGGGGCTGACCCAAAGACCATTTCCTAGTAAATATCTTACACATTAATCTTCACGTTAACAATCTACATTCCAGAAAACACAAAGTGTAAATTTGCATGCTAGATCCAAGAACACAGGAGCTAAGGTGGGATTTTAGAGCTGGCTCACCTACTGTGGAAATACGGGTACATGGCAGACAGAAGACCTTGGCACGGACAGTGAGATTATTTGCATATTCACTAGTGGTGAACTGGGATGGTATACCTATGAAAGGGAATTGCACCTTTATTGGTGCCATGTGTCAGGCAGTCGGGAAATAGTAAGTATAGGGACAATAGAATTGGGCAGCTATTGATAAAATTACACTCTGAAAAAGGTAATGAAAGCTGAGAGTGATTCATTGGCAATAAAAACAAGTGCGAAAGCCAGAGGACTTCTTTGGTAGCATATAAAGAAGCTCACATTTCCTTCAGTGCAAGGGCAGAGAAAGCATAAGTCCAACTCCAGGATTTAATCATACAGAAAATGAGTTTTATAGAAGGCTAAACTCCAAAAACACCTGGTTTGCCATGCCAAACATAGAGCCTGGATAAGAAGAGAATGGGGCCCGCAGTACGGGATGGAAACGCAAGTTGAATGTGCCTATAAATCTTTCACCTCAGATTTCCCTCAGCCTGCAGAAGTGAAAGCCAGCATTCTGCCTTTGTTTGAAGAGCATTTCAGAGGCCTGCCTATTGCAAGACAGCATAAGCCCCCTTAGGGTCTGCCCCTCTAGGCCACTAAGGCAATAAACTAGAGTTAAGGCTGGGGATGTGGAAAGCCTTGTCAGTGTCCAAAGGGACCATGTATTCCTAATGAACTGTCGCACCTAGATAATATGGACTGGCAGGAGTTGGAAGAGTGCATACAAGACTGTATTTAAAGAGTGACAGAGCAAGAGGTGGTAGAACATAAATTTGGGTGGAGAGAACTTATCACTAAGGAGAGCACTGTCCCAGGATACATAATTTAACATCCTGCAAGCACGTGGGAGGTGCTATGAATGTTCCGTAAAATGGCTCCCGGAAGCATGGAAAAGGCCACGTCCTACACCGGGTGAGGTAGAAATGCCGGAATTTCCAATAGCCAATAGTGAAAGAGAGAATTGAAAAATCAAGAAACTGGGCTTGATAGAAAGGATGCAATTCTGGAAATCCCACTAGATGGCTATATTCCATGGAAGGGCCTGAAGGGTCTGCCGCTGCTGTGGTAAGAGAGAGTGCGCTGGTGAGCATGGGGCAGCATCACTGAGAAGGCCAAGGCTCAAGGGGGCAGATCCGGGCTCTAAAGTGGTGGTGGGAAATATAGGACCCTGAAAAATCACTGAAACCAGATAGCAGCACCTAGCTGTCTCAAGCCAGGGGGACCCAATCATCACAGTGAGAGGCAAGGTTTGAGTGACCACCGCAGAAGCCTGACTCAGAGTCGTCAAGGTTGTTAAGAGACCAAAGCATGCTTAGGGGCAAAAAGGATGGGCAGCCAAGTGTACAGTATGTCCTCACTTTTCATCAATAGGTTCTGTGACTTTGAGCAAAACGATACATAACAAAATTCAATTTTGCCAGAGACTAGTTGATATGAACAAGAGTTACACTCATGGCATCTCATCAATGTTATAATGAAATGACATTGAATGAAACAATGTTATTCGAGGACCTGCCGGGCTTGAATTTGAACAGTCAATGGAAATCAAGTTGGTTGATCAGGAGACTGGGAGCAGCTGATTCAATAAAAAAAAAAAAATCACAATCTGTTACTGGTTTCTGGATCTGAGACAGTGTTCAGGTCCAGAACTCATTGACTGAAAGAAAGTGTAGGTCTCCAAGAAGACAGGCAACGCAACGCTGGCCAAATATATCTAGCAATAATTTTCCCAGTACTTCCCCCAAGGCACCTAATGCTATCTGTGAGAGTAATTTTATCCTAGAAAAGAGGAGTGTCTAAATATTTTGAGATCCATTGGACAAAGATCTGACATGATCCCTAGAGGCCCAAATCTAATCATACCTCTGTCCTTGTTAGAGTGGGGGCATTGTGGAGATCTGTTCCAGCTCATACTGGGTGTCCTGGAAACAATCTACTGTTCATTTTCCTGGTGCTCCTGGTGCTACATTTAAATTAAGTGTATAATTTAAATAGATACACTTGGTAATTGGCACAATGCCTACCCAACCCAAACCCTTCCCTGACCAAGGACCACACTGAGTTCTTGACTTTTGAGATAAAAACTACTGTAGTAGGGATAACCAGGTAAAAGCTCCTAAAACTTCTCCCTACTCTCCTTTACAGTAATGAATATGACCCCAAAATTACATATTGAGGTAGATGGCAGAAATTAGTGCCATCCTTAAAGCTTTAAAGATTAAGTTGTATAGAGCCCACCACATCTCCATTTAATTTGCCAGTCTGGACCTTGCAAATACCACCAGATGTGTTCTATAGGATGACAACGGATTGCTCAATCCATTACTTGGAAAACTCAACCAAGTAATAGATCAGTTGCAGCCATTGTGCTTGAAGTGGCTTCTTGGCAAGAATGAACGAATATAGCTTTAAGTACATGGTATCTGGCCACTGATCAGACACATACAATATTTTTCATCTCTGTCCAAAAGAGCAACAGAGTTTGCATTTATTTTGACTGAAAAGTAGAATTTACTGTTTTATTCCAGTGTTATGTCAACTGTCCTTTTGGCTGCCATAATATAGACCAGAAGAACATTCCATAGAACACTATACTAGACCACTCTATTGATAATATCACATTAACAGAATGAATAAGCAAGAATGGCTGTCATGTTGGCAAGGAAAAAGCCCACAAATATCCAGGGACTCTTCCCATCTTCCCCAAGGTAAAGGACAACTTACTTATTTTGCAACTTCTACCATGAAAAAGAAAACCTGAGGCTTGCAGGCCTTTTTGAGTTCTGGATACAGCGTATTCCACACGTGGGAACTGCTCTGATCTATATGTTGGGTGACGCAAAAGGCTGCCACCTTTGAGTTAGGCCAAGCACTAGAAAGAGTCCTGCAGCAAGTCCAGCCATCGTGCGAGTGCACTGCCACTTGAACCATATGACCTGGTATGCCCTGTTGTGTAAGAGAGATTGGTGGTGGAAAAACACGCCATGTGGAGTTTATGGTAAGTGCCTACATGGGGGAACCACAATGCAGGTCCTGAGGACTTGGAGCAAGAATATGCCATTGGAAGCAGAGAACTGTACCTACACGAAGAAGTGGATTCACATGGTGCAAAGGCAGGCTGTGGCGGATGGCGTGCTGTGCCCAGATGCTTTTCAGGAATGGGGAGCTTAGTTTCCAGCAGCTGAGAATACTGCTAGAAGATGGTCCTCCTCTTCCAGACCTTTTGACAGTTGCATCAGCTGAAGAAAACTGCCTCACTAGATGTTACACCTCATTCCAGGGGCAGTCTATACCCAGTGACTCTCAGTGAGGGGGTATAGTGGTCCTAGAACTCTCCCCAACTTGGATCAACTCTGGACAGTTGCTGTGAGCCAAATGAGGCTGTCAAGGGCCTTGCATTGGGTTCCACCTCTTTTTATGCACAATGCTGTTTCTTTTCCTTTCCGTGGATGTTGCTTTCTCTGTTTTTGTAAAAGATGGGCCTAGACTAATTTGTTTGCCATGGGTGACCAACCCTCACTGCAGAGGAAAAGAAAATCCAGACTTAGAATGAGTGGGGAGCTGAAATTCCTGGGGTCCTATTTTTCTCCCAGAAACTGCAAGTCTGGACCTTGAGAAACTGGGACAGTTAAGTTGTGGGAAGCCGGGATGAAAGGTCTTACAAAATGTATGTTTGGTTGGAGTGAAGAGTGAAGTCAGTGGAGTTAGAAAAATAAAGGGAAATATGCACCATTTGTAAGGAGGAGCCATGAGGGAGGGAGGGAAGAGGGAAGTGGGAGAGAGTCCCCGGTCTGCCTACTTTCCATCTCCCAGGGCTAGTTAATTAAAGCCCAACTGCACTTTCTTGACATTCCCCTGAATCTGAGACCCACTTCTGCAAAAATTCTAGAGACATAAAAATAAGCAAGCTGGACCCTCTGAGTTAGCTTGTTTAAGGTAGCCATCAAGAGTCTTGACTAGAACAATTATATAGTCTCTTCAGTTTTCAAAACTGTTTTAACATGTGTTGTTGAATTATTATAGAAATTAAGATTCTGTGCTAATGTTTTAGGTGCACAGGGTGGAAATGAATTGAAATTTGTATTAGTGCCCCATAGAGACTATTCTAATATTGTGGTGTGTGAATTCTGGCCTAGGAAGTGAAATAGAACTAGGACAGAATTATCATTCATATTGTTTTTCTTCCATATAAAGGTCTTTGGAGCAAGAAATCTATGAGAATGGAAAAGCTGCTTTGTTCTTCCCACTGAGGCTTTTTATGAAGAGGCAGTTTTGGGAGTGAGAGAGAACAAAAGTGAAATCATATTGACGTCATTTTAATAAGAGTAAATTTATAATTAGAATTCTGATGAGTTTGTCACTTCTCATTCCAAAAATTAATCTTCACAGATAAAAAAAATTAGTCAGGTTTGAGAAATGATATTGTGCCATTATCAAAATAAACATGGGAAGTTGGATGTCATGCCAACAGACAGGAAGCAAGAGCATCCCGACCGATGTCCCAGTGAGCCCGGGAGCGACCATGCGGGCAGGGACAACAGGAAACTGGTAGCTTATTGCAAGGCAGTGGTTTTCAAAGTGAGGTACCCAAAGCAGTAGCGTCGGTGTCACCTGGGAACTTGTTGGAAATGCCCAGCTCCACATTCCTACAACATGCCCTGAACCCAAAATTACCGAAAGCACTGTCCTTAACAACACCATTGACCTTAGATGTCAGCTGCAAAGAGGATTTTTTTCTTTTCCCAGACTGATGTATCTTTGTGCGATGAACTACTAATTGCTTCAGATCTTAGAAATAAAGATTGTAAGAGTTCATTGGATTCCAGGAAACGAGGCTCATTGTCTCCTTGCAGGCAGCGTGTGCATTGTGGCGACAACTGAGTTTACACGGCTGGGCTACACCCCAAGGGCCGGTCAGTAGAAGCAGGGAAAGGAGGAGAACCGATGGGGAAGGGGCGAGAAATGTGAGTACGAATTTTACTTTACACCCTTGCTCCTGGTTTCTCCCTGCATCCCCTTGAAACACAGTAAATTTTACTTGATGATTATGGTAAAAGACCGTTCTGGGACAAATATTTTCATTACATAATTACATAGTCTTTCAACCAAATTCGCTTTCCAAATACTACCCTGTTAGAGAGTGACTGAATACAGATACAGTGTAAGGAGACTACACAGGTCTTTCTGATACTAAGTTGTCTGAATCCATTTTCCTCTACGTGGTAGACCAGCCACATTTAATCTGGGTCAGAAACAAAAATCACCAACTAAGCTTAAATTTCAAAGGGACTAGCAAGGCACAGAAGAGGCATCTGTTGCTTCTCCCATCTTCTTTAAATCTTCATGAGTATTTTGGGATTTTTAATAATTTTTCCATTACAGCTGATATTCACTATTATATTACTTTCAGGTGTACAACATAGTGATTAGACATTGATATAACTTATGAAGTGATCACTCCAATAAGTCTGGTACCCATATAACACCATACACAATCATTACAATATTATTGACTACACTCTATTTTGGGATTTTCTTAAATTATGGTACCTGAGGTCATTTCTAGTTATTACTAATGTATTAGATGGTCTTCTATTGCATGAGAAAACTTGGCATTAGAGTGCTGGCATCTATTATCATAAAATAAGTGGTAAAACCATTATGTTTTCATTGAGTCTCAAAGTATTAGTCTAGCACATTAGTAATAAGATAACATGTTAATAAATCATAAAATTTATTGAACTTAAAAAAAAAGTAACTCACTATAGTCTTTTATTCTCAGAACTATTTAGCATCACCTGAGAAGGGGAAAGTGGTTAATGGAATACAATTTAAATACATTAAGTACTTCATGTTTTTCCCCCACTGTCCTTTTTCCTTTTATGTTGTATTTATTATAGCAATCAAGCGAACAAGGTTAATTTTAGTCTAAATCTGATTTCTCAGTTCCTAAAATTTGATTAGAATTGGTTCTGTGAGAGGATATGTATAGAACTTGCCATCAGGAGTACAAGCTGGTTTGACTAGGGAAATGGGTAAGTAATGATGGCCGAGGCCCCTGTCACCACAGTCTGTGTACTTCATCTAGCTCCATCTTGTTCCAGTCCAAGCAGACAGCAGCTAATTCCTACCGGGCCCTTGAGACTCTTCACAATCACCCGAAGCTGGTGTGACCCTGGCTTTCCCTGCATACGTCTGTGTACCACTTACTGGACAGTGACCACCCACTGCTTGAATTTTTGTAGCTGTTTTGCCCTGACAGCGGGATTGCAAGCCCTCTGAGCGCAGAAACTCTTTTCTAACATATTGGAGCCATAGATTCTTTTAAAACGTTAGAAAAATAATCTAGTTTAGCTTCCTACTCACTTGGGTCAATAAATATTTATTGTTTTTAATGTACTACACTAATATTCTCCTCAAAGATTTTCTCATAGCAGGAACAATGAAACGTTTCCCCAAGAATCTTAAAAGTCATGCAATTCAGCAATATTCTAGAGAATGTTGTTCTCTAAGGCACGTTTGAAAAGAAAGCTGTAAAGGGAGAAAAAAAGCATATTACAAAATTAAGCAGAAGTAAATAGTGCCACTTCTGCAAAGGCTGCATGTGTAAGTAAAGGAAGCCAGATGGCTCTTCATGGGAAAGATAGCAAATCTGATACCAACATGATTGTCAGCTTTTCTCCAATTCTAAAATTCATCTTAAATTGCAAGTTAGATTGATCATCCTAGAATTTTCTTCTTAGTGCTGTGGGATGATTTTGATTTTGTTTTGAGGGGTTAAGCCAGTGTTATCTTTATGTGTGTCATACTTTCTGCTTTGGAATAAGCCCGTGCACCCTCATTTTAAAAAGTTTTTATTTTTTAGCATAGATCAGTCCATATATTAAGTCTTCCTTTCTGTCTTATTTCTGCATTTTCCTAGGGTCTAAAGAGTCAAAGTTCCAGATGTCTCTTTCTCTGCTTGTTTTTCTTTTTCAGGGCGCACTGTCTGTTCTTTTCCTATTGATTGTGTATACTCTTGTTATTCGTGTCATAAAATATTATGTTACTGACATACTAATTAGTGTCAGTACAATACAAAATCATAGTTAAAACACCATCATTAGGGTTGAGCAGAATGATTTTGCTGTAAGGTGAGATTTAGTGCTAAAGTATAAAAAAGTTCTATCAAGACCTCATCTGTATACATTGGCTGTATAATAATACATGGGGATTTGCAGTGCATAAAATATAGCAAATATTTATAATTCTTGAGAATTCCAGTGATGTCAAGTACATGGAAACTCTCTGCCCATAAGTTGTAATAAACTTTAAATGTATTCTCAAATATGAGTGACATACATTCTTTGCAGTCCTGTTACTCAATTATTTTGTGATACTGTATGTAATGCTGAAGTCTGATTACTGGAATTTAGGGCAATTTCCCTCCAGTCTGTAGGAAGATGTCATAACCTCATCTCAAAGATACATTTGCATCACAGTGAGTGACTGAGGCTTTTAAAATGAGTCAGAGATGCTAATTTTTCAGGGCTCAACTACAAAAACCTTGTCATTTCCAGAAGCAATGTGGTTGCACAGGAGTTAGTCCCTGACTGTCCATGGGCCCCTAGGAAATTGATGCCTGAGCTGCAGGCAGCCCAGAAATCCCCCGAAATATTGCACGTTTGTGCATCTGTTCATTTTTTATGTAAAGAGATTGATCATTTTATCCAATTTATAAAAAAGTTAAGAATCCCACCCCTAAAGGGAGGCAGCAGAGAAGGAAACTGTCATGGTGTGGAAACTGTTTAATTCACTGATAGAAAAGTGTTGGACGAGAGTGACCCATGGGAAGCTGGGTGTCCGTGCCACATACCTTAGGAAGTGCCACTTTTCCAAGTGTATGGGGCAGGGGTGCAATGCTGTAAACAATTCCAGGCCTTGCCATTTCCCAGTTTGTGAAAGCCTGTCAGCACCCCGCACCTAGAGATGTGACATTTCTTTTCTTTTTTAAGATTTTATTTATTTATTTTTAGAGAGAGGGGAAGGGAGGGAGAAAGAAAAGGAGAGAAACATTAATGTGTGGTTGCCTCTCACATGCCCCCAACTGGGAACCTGGCCTGCAACCCAGGCGTGTGCCCCGACTGGGAATCGAATCAGCGACCCTTCGGTTTGCAGGCCGGCACTCAATCCACTGAGCCATACCAGCCAGGGCTATTTCTTCTTAAATTGACTCATCAATGCCCAGGACTTTAGTTGAGGGTGGGATGGAGGGGAAGAAAAGCAACACTTCTTTTTTTCTTGGAAAAAGGAAACTCCAAGCCACCAAAGCCTGTTCAGAGAGGACATGCTGGGTTTGAAGTGTTTCTGGAAAGAGGCTACTGTCAGTTTTGCTGTCTCTGGTATCAAAAAGTTCATGGAAAAATCTCCTATGTAGATTCAAGATGGTAAGGATAGTTGAAGAAAATAATCTTGATGCAGAGGGAAACAGTAGAAGTTTTTTTCTGGATATTATTTGGTTCTACATTTGATTGGAAATAAAGACTTCATGAAACCCTCCTAGCTGTCTCTTTTGGCACTCTGGAATTTTCTGCTCAGTGCAATTTTAAAAGTCAAAGCACCATCTTGTCTAGAGAAGGGAAGCGACCTAATTTTACAGGATTCGGAACACTGGGCTTTTTAAAGCTAAATAAAATACTCTTTGCGGTCTGTGCTGACCTCCTCCTTCTCCTCCTCCACCTCCTCCCCACTTCTCCTTCTTTCTGCCTATACAAACACCTGAAGAGAGCTCCTGAAAAGGACCCTGAATTTTCCCAGTACAGTTATTGGCTGATTACCCAAACAAACAAGTTATTCAGTTCAAACTCCTACCACGTATAAATTTATTCTAAAACATCTTAAGACATGATTGTTTGGAAGATCTGCTTAAACATCACCAAATAGACTGAATGCATGAGAGCTTTCGAGATTTGGAGGATGGTTCCTAGGTAGTCTCTGTGCAAGGGAATGGTGAAGAGTCTGGGACATCAGACATTAAGTATACCACAGTCAAGGTAGGTACATACAGGTTGGCACACTTCCTGGAGTTGGTCCCTGCCCTCCAGATGCCTATGGGGCAAAGAACTACATCCTTGTCCATCTTACTCAAATGAGTATACACTAGTCTCCAAGGGATGTCTGAGTGGCCCTTTCATTGCTTCTTTCAAAAGTGTCCTGGACTACAACAGACTGTGTTTGGAATTAAGCCCTGGTACAACATAGGGACTCCCTCAATGAGTCTTCCTTCACAGGGTGACTGAGATAGTTACTCCTTCCTTCCATAACGGTAGCCTCCTCCTTGATGATTCTTATCACATTCTCACTCCTCCCAGACCCTTGAACCCTTTGTTACTCAATGTCTCCATATTCTCTCTCTGGACACACCCAATTGTGCAGAGCTCTTGTTCAGTCCCAGGAACCTTTCTAGTCTAGTCCCCAGGTATCTTGACTGGATGTCAGCGGAGCTTCATCTGCTTTAACAGGTATTGTCTCCTCATGGCTGAAGGGGGCCCTTGGTCCTAGGGAAGATGGGCTTGAGGTAATGGAGGTGCTTCAGCTGTTGTTTTACCTCTGCCCAAGAACAGAGCTATGGTCTCATTTTGTCCTGAAGTTTTTGACTCAGATGGTATGGTGACCATGAGAATTATTTTTTCCCTCAAAATTCCGCATCTGATTGACAGAAGAAATGTGTAATCCTCCATTAACAAAATTTAGTCACACATCTTATGAAATAAAAATCTGGCCTTTTTAATGCATAAAAGCACAAGATTTCCTTCTATCTCCCAGGGGTCTCTCCATTTTACATTTCAGCGAAGCCATGCATTAATTAACAATGCTTCTACAGTTCAGATAAATGGCACCTTGTCCCCAAATTTCTTTCTAGTGATCAAGTTTTTCCCTTTTATCAGGGAAAGAGATTTTGGTGCCTCCCGTCAAGTTAGAAATTGTGAAGCACAGATTCCTTAGACATAATTACCAATGAATATTTCAAAAACTTAACTTATTGGGGTTTTAAATATTCTTGACCAAAGATGACTGGAATGGGACTTTGGCAGACGCTCCCTTTGAAATCTTGGTCTTCAGTTTCCACTTAGGTTTTCTAAGGTGAATTTATGGTTTGGGAACCCAAAATCAGGACCAAGCCTTGAGTTAAATTCAAAGCTTGAAGGGAAAATGTCATGATCTTTAGTGTGATCCAGCCATTAGCCAAGCTGTCTTCATGGTGCATATTCCTTGAAGATAGAATTTGGTCAATTTCACAAACTCTACACAGTACCCACTTTATTTTCAGACCCCTTTTAAATTGATAAAAAAAAAACAACCTTATAATATTCAGAAGTATTTATAATGATGATTCAGGAAGTTAGAAGACAGACTGACATAATTAGTCATAAGTCCACAGAGCATATTGGGAATGCTAATAGAGGATCAGCCTTTGTAAAAAATAAAAATCACAAAAATAAGATAAACAAAAAACACTGTATTTGTGAAATGTATTTATGAATAAAAAAACTACAGCATTGAGAATGTATGTTATAAAATAGACAGATTGTCTTTGTGACTGTGTAAAAAGCCCATAGAAATTTTGAATAATTTGGTTTCTTTTTTTGGCAAATGTTCTCAAATGCACTTTTAAACAAGAAACAATGCAGGCAGTGTTACATTTTTCCCAATTTCCCCAAACTTCTGCGTGCAATCACTGAGCAACGGCGTGTTGTGAATGAATGGCTGGGCTCTGCTAACAGCGTTTCTGATTTAAAATCTCCTTCTTGTTTCTGAGAAACCTTAATCAAAGTAATAGTAATACATTCTCACAAAGGGTGAAATGGTGAAGCATATTATTCAAGTCACAGTGAATAATCAGAAGACCATTACATTTCATGGAATGTGATGCCCAGTGACAATACCTGTGACAATGAGCTAATAGCCGCCACGAGCGCTCAGGGAGGAAAGCGTGTGAATCATTGCAGAGATAATATTGTCATTAATAATAAACACTGAGGTTAAGGCTTTCATTATTCCTGCTATTGCCTAGACTGTAGATTTATTTTCAAAGTTGGAACTGATGACTGCAAAACTAAGAGCAGCCCCCACAGAAATAACAAAATGCAAGTTAACGTATCCAGAAACCTTGCAAAACAGCCCTTACTACCTGCTTCGATGCAGGACCTCGGTATTTACATTTAGTGGGTAACTACTGAAATGCTAAGGTGATATCATTGCAGTGATCTGGAGTTCTGATGATTCCTGTACACTCCCTTGGGGCTGCCTTTAGTTAGGAGTGGGAGGTGGTTGGGGGAGCTGGATGTCTTCTCCCTCTCATTCTCCTATTTTCTATTCAAAGCCTAACTTCCTCTGTGGTATATTTTAAGACCTTTCTTTTCCAAGATGCTTTCATTGGCTCCCAGACCCTCTGTTCTCTCAATTCCAGAACTGCTTGTTATTTGAGCCCTGACTTTTGGTGCTGAGCCACGTACAGCCTGACACTGACGGGCTCCTCTGAAAAGACTGGAAACTTCTTGAGGTCAGAGGCTGTGCATTATGTCCTTTTTTATTTTCCGGTGCACGTGGTATTATGTACATGGCAGGCACACACTAAAAGTTTGCTGAATTATATGCAAATCATATAATTATAACATTTTCAACCTTATAAGACATTCAGAAATCATTTAATTCAAGTTCCAGTTTTACAAATGAGGAAAATGAAGCCAACAGAAGTTAAGTTCTTGCTCAAGGTCAAATGACTAATGTATATTTTAAAATTATCCAAACACTTTAGTTGCTTAGGAAATAGATGCTTCATTCAAATTCTTGCTTACCCTATCTGTTTTCTTAATATACTTCTCTTTGCATCAACAATGCAGAATGGTTCCTCATCCTTACTACTGCTGGGATAAGTGAGAATTTGACATATCTGCTGTTCTCTTTAGAGCTCTGACGCTGTGATTAATATGTGCAAACATACTTGCGAATACTTGCAACAAGCTTCCTTTTTTAACTTGGTAGTTTTAGGCTTCATTGTCAAGTCTCTCTCTTTTGTTCCGATCAGAAATATTGCATCTCCCAGTTCACCCGGAGCTTTGTTTCACTCTAGTTTATGGCTTACCACAATTAGCTGGGTATTGTGGTTTGATGAATAGGCTCTTATCTCCACTGCACTCTGGGGCTGTTTGAGAGTGAGGGAGCCCCATAATGAACACCTTGACTTTTCTGTATAACCTAGCCCAGTGCTTTGAATACAGTAGACACTTCAAAAAGGCTGAAAAAGTGTTCTGTCCAGTCTAATACAATGAAATGATCATTATCAGAGCCTGTTCCTAAAAATCAGATATTTGGCATCAAAATGCTAACCAACCAAATCCTATTGCCCATTATTTTAAAGGGAGGAAAAGTATAATCCACTATGTGTCAAAACAAAACAACCAACTAATTCCTAATATGTTACTAAAACTCAGAAAATGTCTAGGTAGAAGTTACTACCATGTTAGGAAGTGAACACTTAACCGTCCCTTCCTGGTCACCAAGCACTTCATAAGGCTATTAATAACACCTTGTATGCAGCAGCATGTAAAGGCTTACTCCGTGTCATAATATCATGTTTGTGACAAGGTACACAAATGGATACAGAACAATAAATATAGTTGTTAGGGGAAAAGACAAATAAAAATTGTAATAAAACATTCATTTCTTGTAATGAACTCTTTGTCATTTGCAACCTGAAAAAAGTTGAGCAGAAAATTGGGGAGAAGGATCGAAGATGCTCTTTGTCAGGGTTGTGGAAGGAGATGGTAGGAAGAATTGGCGTGACTGGGTGACAAAGGCTAATCTCAGGCCAACTATCGGAATCAGAGGAGGTGGTAAGGAGGTGCCATCTTTCTGAGGCTGCTCTAAGGCCCCTGAGCAGGAAGCTGTGATCAGTCTTCAAGGAGCTGGTAGAGGTTTTACCCTGAAAACAGCAAAATTCACTTATTTAAAACAAAAAAAATTTTTTAACCAGGATCCTTGTCCTATTACCAGTATGTTCCAGTACAACATTTGTTATCGCACTGCATGAGCCCTTGTGTTGCAGTCTTGTCTTAGGATCCGTTCTCTTACCAGGAACAGCAGGGACACCTCCACGCTGTGCACACCCCTTCGGGTGCTGTGTTTTGAGTGTAACTTTAGAGTTTTATCTGTACATTATGTTGTTAATAATGTTGCACTGTTTTGGTACATAAGTTTTTTTTTTTGCTTTTTTTTTACCATTATTGACAGGAAGACATTGCGTCTAAAGATACACGTCTTATGTGATGTTTGTATATTAAAATCTACGAGGAAACTTAGTGAGGAAATTGCCAATAAGGGACATATTCTTTGGAAGTCTATATAGTCTCAGATTGCTTTGTTCCACTTCAAGGGGTACCTAATCCTTCCCAGGAAATAAAATGTACACGTTATTAAAAATATTTATCAAGTGCAGTGTTTACAAGGTTGTCAAACATATTGTGGAGGAGACGTGGATGCCTCAGGCAGGAACCCAGAGATAAGGCCTGTCCAAAATCAACGGGGCTGCCCGGGGGGGAAATGATCAGGTCTAAAAGCAGTATGCGGGAGTCCAGAGCTGTAGGGCCCTGAGTTGGACTGACAGCTGCCTCTGGAAGGACTTGGTGGCATCTTCCTGGGTAAAGGTAGAAATCAGGCAAGAGTAAGAACAAAACTCTAATTTAAAAGCAAATGTATTCTTTACAATGTAAGACGTTCCCGTGGCAGGGAGGGGAGAGGGTGGTAATATTTGTTTGCGAGCTGGGTTTTGCTTTGAGATGGCTCTTTGGGAACGGTAGCACACTAGGACGGTGCTTCCATCGGAGGTTTTAGTGTAGGACAAATCCCAAGACCCTTAGTTATGAAGCCTCTGTCTTCAGTACCTTGGGGGAGAGGAGATAGAAATTGGGAAGTCAGAAACACATTGTAACACTGTGGCCCTGTTCAGCGTGACATCACAGTCACTGTCGATTTATGCTCTTTAAGCACTAACTTGTGGGCTTTAATCCTTGCAAGGGACTCTACCTTAAGACAAACTGGACTGCGTAAGTATAGATTTGTAGGTTACAGGAACTAAAGGAAACTGTAGCTAGCATCGACCACCTGTGGTTGTTTGCCGCACAGTTTTCACTCCCCTTCCTGAGTCTCCTTTGGCTACCGCCACCTCGTTCTCAGCTGTCAAGGTTATAGTTTTGACCTCACTATCGTCTCCAGGGATGGGTCTTACAGTCTGGAATCTATCAGTGTGCCCCTTTCCCTCATTTGGGTGGCTGGATCAGGAATATTCATGCCAAACCAGTGGACAGAATTTGATGGGAGACATTTGCTGGTGTGGCCACCAGGAGGTTTCTAAAAGAAATAAAGAAACACCTCTCTCTCACGTCCCCCCTTTGATAATGTGAGAAAGGTCCAGAACTGATACTGTGTCTTTTATTGTTGTTATTTGTTTGTTTTTTTGTTTTTATTTTGTTTCGAGATGCTTTTGGCTTCGGTTTCCACAGGAAGAAACCTTGGAGCTCTTAGAGGATGAAGTGTGTGTTGTAGGGGTGGGCTTGGGTAAAAGAGACGATGAGAAAACTAGGGAGACAGAGAAGCCAGACCCTTGTTGACAGTGTGAAGGCTACTGGGTCAAGCTTTACCTAAAGCTGGTCCCTACGGGGATAGAAAATACCCTTGATGCTGTCATACTGTAAATCTCATGGGTGTTGCTTTGACATGATTATGCATGTGTGCACATGCACATGTGTGCTCACAACGAAAACCAGCAGCTTCGAAATAAGACAATTATAAAAATGGTCATGAAATGGCTCAGAACAGAGTGAGGCAAAATCATCTTACAGCAGTTAAATACCCTGCCCTCAATGGCAATATATCTGTAATTTTCCTGGAAAATCCAAGTGAATCATCTCGAAAATTTTAAACTAATCAGAGTTCAAAAAAAAGCCTAAATCAAGAAAAATGTACAAAAATCAATCTATATACTAGTAACAATTGCTAAGCAAATATAATAGGAAAAAAATCCCATTTACGATAGCACCTCAAACCCATTAATTAATTATGAAACAGTATAAAGAGAGTGTAGGTTTCATACAAAGAAAATTACAAAAGCTTAAGAAACATATAAAAGAAGATTGGAATACTTTTTAGCTACATGGAAGGACTCACTATTTTAAAGGTATAAATTCTTCTTAAATTAATGTTATAACACTACTACTGTATTTAATATAGATATTTTAAAAACTTGATAAATTATTCTAAAGATCTAGGAGGAATTTGTAGGTGAGAATAGCTGTCTTAGAAATTGTTATTTCTGTCTATCAAAAAAAATCTCTGCTCCCTGCCAGGCCCGGAATTAATTGAGTGGCTCTATGGGGCAGGAAGTGAAAGTGTCGAATGAGGAGACAGACATCAGTTTGAAGGGTTTTTCAACAAAGTTATTTAATTTTTCTTCCCAATATAATATTAAGTTAAAATAAAACACCACCCAGATTGATTTCACTCAGCCCTCTGTTGATGGCAACTTTTCCCAGGAACTTTATTAAATGTCTCGAGGACCTGGGGATTACGCCTCCATCTCACATGGGACTGTGGTCACAGCCTTCCCTCCAGAGGGACCTGCCTCCTCTTTAAGGACCAAAATGTCATTTAGTGATGTCATCAAAAATAACTTTTCTTTCTCTTTCGAGGTGCTGGAGTCCTTCAACAGAGACATGAAATTGTATAGGCTCAAACATTTTTATGACAAGGTCGAGCCTGTAGAAGAAATCACACCACCCTTCCTTTTCTCTAATTAAGATTTATATGTCGCCTCACCAGAACAGAAGGAACAGCCTATGCCTGGCTGCACTTTGCTCTCTGAGCGACGTATGGTCACAGCAAAGAGAGCACTTCCACATTCGTATTCATTTTCACATTTCATATTCTTTCAACAGACACAGCTCTGCTTATCAAAGATGTACAGATTAAACAAGGAGGTCACTCTTTTGCTCAATTAATTTTATAAAGATAGGATAGATGGTCACTCTTAAAGCTGCTGATTGGGTAATGACAAAAGTACACTCCTATAATGATGACTTGTACTCATATTGGTGCAAAATTCCTGATGAGCAATTCAGTAATATACATTAAGATATTTTAAAATGTTCATTATATCTTACCCAAGTAATTTCATTTCTAATCGTCTCTTCCATGGAATAAGATATGTACCTAGATATATACAAGGGTGCAATTTTCCTATTAAAGTAGAAAAAGATGTGAAAATAAATATTTAATAACAAATAAATAAATAAAGGCTCACGATGAAATAACATCCAACACTTAAAGTATATTTTTCTTGCTGATAATTTTTAATTTTAACTTGAGCTATAATGTATATGAAGTGCACCAATCTTAAATCCAAAATTCAATAACTCATATATTTATACAGCTTCATTCATAGCCGTCACCCTGACTAAGAGAGTACATTTCTGGCACATCAGAGGACTCCTCCCTGCTGCTCGATAAAACTCCACAAAGGTAGCCACTATTTTTAGTTTTCTCACCATTAATAAGAAATTACCTGCTTTTTAACTCATGTAAATGTAAGTGCACAGTACATACTTTCTGTGTGTCTGCCTTCTATGATGCTGAATGTAATTATAGTTCACTCGTTTTCGGTGATGAATAGTGTTTCATTTTATGAATATATCAAAATTTATTAATCTATCTTGTTGATGAATGTTTGAATCATTTCCAGTTTGGTGTTATTGTGAATAAAGTTTCATCATTTTTAAAATCACATTTTTGAAGAGTAAGACATAAAAATGTTAAAAACAAAGTGTTGATTAAAAAAAAAAACAACTGGAAATACAAGTCCGAATGAAGGTTGTACCAATTAAAAAAATTTACCTGTACAAATAGCTTCTCAATAATTTCTTATATTGATTACATGTTAAAATGATAATTTGGGGATAGATTGGGTTAAATTATTATTAAATTAATGTCACCTGTGTTTTCATACTTTTAAAAATACATGGCTACTGGAGAATTTTAAATTATGCATATAGCTTGCATTCTTTTTTTACTGGATAGCTCTATTTTAGCTAAAAGAGTTTCCCACAAAGAATAATAACTTGAATAAAACCCAAATTTTATCTTTAAAAATTTATTTGTACAGGAAAAAAGAATGGGAAGAAATAAAGAAATTGACCGTGGTTTATTCAGGTGATAGAATTACAGACAGGACTGTGCCAAAAAAAAGATATTGAAATGGAACTATCTATTTCATTTTTGAAAAAAGGACCTCAAAATCTGAGTACACATGAATTCACATGTGAGTTCAGATTATAGGTACTCTCACTGCATTTTGGCTATCGATGTATTAAAATGCCTTAAAGGTTCAAAATAAGCAAGGGAATTTCTATGGGAAGAGATATGAACTTCTGCAGCAGATGGAGGAGTGATTTTCTCCAAACCTCAAACTTCACAAAAGAGGATTTGTAAAGATCACTTGAACAGCTTCATAAGCATCGCAGTCATCCAATGTCCGACACAAGCTAAAGACCTCTCTGAAGGTGAGAAGCTGTGGCCCAAGGTGACAGAGTAAGGGCGGGGTGGGGACGAGGCTGCCCTGAGAGTTGGGTGCACGGATACCAACTGAGGCAAAGATACCTCTGCATTTTGCTCAGTGGGCTACCCTGGGGAGACTGGTGGTGGATGGAGGCCATTTACTTCTTTCCCTAGGAGTCTGTTCAGAGGACCTCGCCGGAGGAGGCTTCTGGATTCTCAGAGGCAAAGAGAGGAAAAAGTAGTGTCCAGTTCAAGAAAAACATCATTGCCTATGTTATAAAAACACCACTCTAATGACCTTAATAGGGCCTCCAAAGGACCCTTGAGGAGTGCCCCTCAGAAGAAAAGTCAGCTTTCATCATCCACCAGACTTGGAAGAAATCGTCACCAACTCCATTGGGATCAGTCAGGCCAGGTTTCTCCTGACATTGCCCCTGACCAGGGCCTCTCAGATCGTGGAGGCCCCAGACACCTCAGATGGCCAGTTAAGGGATGGCGTGTGAGGGGCTGGAAGCAAAAAGGAGACGTCACCCACCCCATCCCTTCACCTACTACTATAGGTTTCCAACTGCACGCAGGGGAGATTTAATATTTAAAAAGCTAAGGATTTTTATTATTATGCAGATCTATGCAATTAGCTGGCTGCAATGAGGTGATTATTGTGACTAACAGTGACTAGAGTCTTTTTATTTAAAAATGATAATAAATTTTTTAAAACCCGCCTTAATTTCACCGAAGGAGTAAGAAGGAAGCAGCCTCAAGGATGAACTTAAATAGGCAGTAGGGAGAGGAATACAGTTATCTTCAGAAAGCACACTTGGTTTCATGTTGCCAGTTATGTACGCTTTCCAAATTTTATGCAATAAGCATTAGTTAATTTTAGCTAAGAATAATTTTTAGCAAAAGAAAATGAAAATATACAGTCTCGAAGCAAAAGAATAAAAGGATTAACCAATCTTTGGCAATGTTTTCCAGAGTGACATTTGTCATATTTTATGACTACCCAACTTTCAATATTTGGGAAAATTCTCACATTATGATTCCCATCTTCCCGAAGTATAAAGGGGGAATTCACCTTCCCAGCCTTCCTTGCC
Source organism: Mormoops blainvillei (assembly GCA_004026545.1). NCBI lineage: Eukaryota > Metazoa > Chordata > Mammalia > Chiroptera > Mormoopidae > Mormoops > Mormoops blainvillei. The sequence goes on along the minus strand of PVJD01003434.1, from coordinate 72,060 downwards.
ACTAGGGTGTAGCCATGTGGCCTTGGGTTCACGTGAATGCACAGGAAACCTTGCCTCGGAAGAACGCAATGTGAGGAAGCAGGCGCTGAACAGAATCCAGTTTTTCTGGTGTGAGAGGCAGTGAGGTTGTTCTGTCTTCTTAGGAATCACTGGGTGAGGCTCATGTGCCCGCGACCAGCGGTGGGGGCAGCAGTGCCCGCCCAGGAGTATCAGCAGGAAGGCCGTCATCAGAGGCCTCCCACGTTGTGATGGCTGTTGCCCTCGGCTCGTTCTCTCCAAGCTTCAGGCCCGCTAAGGATTCTATAAACTAACTGATGCCCTTAATAAATAGGTTTTCTGCTTAAGTTCTGTAGAATAGATTCTTTTTCTTTTCTTTTTTTTTTTCAACTAGTGGAGGGATGCTCTGGACAAAGTATCCTTTCACTCTTCTCCCGGTGGAAATGTATGTGTTGAATTACCAGAGTCTGATACTGTTATAACTAACTCCCTTGCTCGTGAGACAGCTTTATGATTATTGTCTATTTCTATTGGGCGAAAATGCACTGAAAATGCTGATGTGTTCTAGGCATTGAAATAGTTATGCTTCTCATTTTTAATGCATAAATTGTAATTCCGGTGTGTGCACAAGTCTTTTGTGAACTTGCTTTTGCTAGGAATTAGACCTAAGAGATGGATTTACTCTCTGTGTGCTGACAAAATCAAGTTGCTAAACTTGAAGCTAGGATCACAAACTGAGTCTTCTTACTTTTTTTTTTTTTTGAGCTAGTTGACCTCTTATAAAGTGACACTTTGATAGTTCCCCGAGATTTTCCTTTCAATAGTTACAGTCATTCATACAAGTTCAAGGAGAATTACTTGTGTGATCCTTTTTGGACACCTTGAATACATTAATAAAATATACTTTTTAAAAAGATATAGCAATTCACTTTTAACATAATTTTTTTCTACATAAGGCTTTAAAGTTTCAATTTGATTTAAGTAGCTATTCCCTTTTCATGAGCTCATCCACCTTAAATGAAAAATGAAAGCATCAGATTCTTATTGGAGTTAAATTCAAGTTTATAGCTTTACATGTAAAGTGGGGAAGAGGAACAATGGAGATAAGTCAATCTGGACACAGAGTAGATAATCTCTCTCAGATAATAGCACAGATCCTCACTCTGCAGAATTCTCTTTATAGAAATGATTCCCCATTAATATTTAAAAAAATTATATTCTGTGTTATGGGACTCTTTGTAGCTGAACTACAGTCTCTCTTTTGGTCAATATATCACAATTGCATCCATATTCTTTCAAATAATTGAGCCAATATTAAAAGATTGGCTTGGCGACCAAGTAAATAAGAAGCTGCTTGTTGAGGGATAGTGATTTAGATTTGACAATTGTGATCCAGTCTCAAAGGTTGTTCTACGAAAAGCATGAAGCGAAAGCATTCAGGGATACTTCAGAGAATTAATAGTAAAATCGAAAATGGTTTTAGGAGGAATAGAAAGTGCCGGACCTAGATAAAGGACAAAAAGTCACATAGGAAGCATTAAAATGACTTCAGCCATCAGAGAGTAGATGGTACCTTTATGGCAAAATGATCCTAGAGTAATCATTAAAAGCGGGTCTTTCACTCCATTGGTCTGAATTTAAATTTGATGGAGCAAAATCAGTTGGTGGACTAATTTTGGAGCCTGTGACTAGATCGGTGAAACAGTGGAGTGACTGACACTCTCCTCCATTGCCGGTGAGAGAAGAGCAGCAGTCAGGCTTGGAAAGTGATTTGGTAGTGCCTCCTGAAGTAACATACACCTAGCACATGACCCAGCAATTTGACTCCCAGATCTGTGCCCACAGGGCAAATGAATGCACCCCAAAGGTACATGTACAACAACGTTCATAGCCCTGGACAACCGGAAACAACCACCAAAATCTCCATCAACCGAAATGGGTAAATAAATGGTGAAATATTCATATAATAGAATATTAAATGAGGAAAAATCAGGGAAAATAAACTCCAAGTATATGTAGTAACATAGACAAATTTCATGGATATAATGTAAGAGTGAAAGAAGCCAAGCAGAAGAGCACAAAACTGTATGGATATATTTTTATGAAGTTTAAGAACAGGCAAAGCTAAGCTATAGATTTAGATGTTAGAACAGTGACTATGTCTGAGTGAAGTACTGACTGGAAGGAGCACCTGGCAAATCTCTGGGGTTTTTGGAATGTTCTCTATCTTGACAAAATGGTGGTCACAGGGGTACACACACGAAGGGTTCATTGAGCAGCATGCATTTACTATTAGTGTGACTTACTGCAGGTTATACCTGAGTAAAATGATTTTTAAAAGCATAATAAAATCAGTATTCAGAGGAGAATAATACTTGATTGCACATTTATTTTTCTCCACTTCTTAACTAGAAACTTTCAGCTAACTGAAGAAATAATTATATGATTACATGTTGTTAAATATATCCAAAGGCTCTCTAACCACAGCTCAACTGCTGGATTGTCGCTAATCTTTTTTGAGAAAAGCCCTTGTAACCACTATATTTCCCACTTATTAAAAATAATGGCATCAAAAGCCTTTTATATTATGTCATCCACCTCCTCTTGAGTGACATTTATCACAGTCAAAAACAAAAGGTACCCTTTTCCAAAAGAGGTGTTTTTCTCATTAGTTTGACTGGCTATCATCATGGTTTCATGAGAGCATCACTCGGGTGCAAGTTCAGTGGCTTTGTCCGTTCAACTACGTTCTTGTCTCTACACGGAACTGCTATGTATTGAATTGGTATAACTGAAATTTTTTTCTAAGTTGCATTTGATTTAAAAAATAAATCAAAGCGAAAACAAACATATAAACACAGAGGAGGAAAAAGACTCTAAAACAAAAGATACAGTTCCATGTAGCACCTAAAAAACTAAAGGGCAAGCATAAAGTCATATAAGAAAAATTAAATAAAAGTCTACCAAAAAAATGTTAATTTCTCTACCTAGTCTTTTTCTCTCCATTTTGCCACTAAAATGACCTTCAGGTTATGACCTTCAGCCCTTTATGACTTGCCAAGGAGAAAAGACCCATAGATATGGTCATTTAAGAATCACCCCACCTCCTTAAAAATCCTGATTTCTTCTCATTCACCACACAATGAAGCAGCTGTTTAACTTGTAGTAGCTCTAGTCTTAAATATGAATGAAAAACTAAGTATACTGGACATCTGAGGAAAGCTTCCAACATGAAAGATACTAAAATGAATAAAAAGAGAAAAAATGTTAAAAAGCAGGAAACATGTTATTAGAAAACTTATAAATAATATTCTTCAGAGAAAATATCATTCCCAGTAATTGAGAAGAGGATACTGTAAAAAAAAAAATAATAATGGAAACAAGAAATAACCCTTAGAAAACAAAAACATAATGGTGGTAATTTCTCCCTTTAATTTTTAAATTTTTATTTTTTTCAATTACAGTTTACATTCAGTTTTATTTTGTATTCATTGCAGGTGTAGAGCATAGTGGTTAGGCATTCATATACTTTACAAAGTGTTCCTCCTGATATTTCCAGTACCCACCTGGCACCACATTTAGTTATTAAATATTATTGACTATATTTTCCAAGCTGTACTTTAAAAACATGATGGCTGTCATTTCAAAGAGATCCACAGAATGAGATGCAAAAGTTAGTCAAACCTCCAGAAAGTAGAGCTAAAATAAGAAGAGATATAAAGCAGGGGAAAGAAAAAATTAGAGGAGCAATCCAGGAGGCAAAATATCTGATTAGTAGGAATGTCAAAAATCAGTCATAAATAAAATGATAGTGCTGGTTGGGGGGGGTTGATTGTCAAAGAAATAATACAGAATATGATTTCACATTGAGAGGGCCTACTTTGTGTCCAGCACCATGAATAAGGAAGGACTTCCAACATCATGTAATTTCTGACTGCACCTGAGGAGGAGGGCAGACAGGTCACACACAATGGATCATGAATCGGATTGACACTGGACTTTTCAAAAATATATTATATGCTAGGAGATCATGGAACAACGACATTAAAAACACTATGGGAAAATTCTCTCTGACCTGGAATTTTATATGCAGATAAGCTAGTATAAATAAAATAAACTCATTTTCATGTAGGCAAAATCTCGAAAAAATTTAACTCACACACAGCCTAAAGCAAGAAAGGAAAATAAATAAATAAATAAATAAATAAATAAATAAATAAAGCAAGCAAGCAACAAAGAGGAAGACATATTATCTATAAACCAGAAGATTCAACACAGGAGAAAAGAAAAGGGCTAATGATTGATGAAGTCTCTCTGCCAAAAACCGAACAGTGGGGAGAAGGAGGGACCAACTGGTCCAATGGCGCACACTGGATTAGAAGGACCAAAGCTCTAGGAACAATCTCTGAAAGGGAAAAAATGGATATGTTAGATTCCCTGATGTGAATGATTGCACTGAGTGGTAGGTTTCACACTCCTGTTGACTTCTGTTGAAGATTTTGGAAAGAGTTGGTCATAGGAACATATACACACACAAGATACAATCATTAACTTCCAGAAAAATAAAATTAGGTAAAAGAAAAGTGACCTAACATTGCATGCTCTGTGGCTCAGCTGTAGGAAAGAATTACATGGTAACAATGGCTAACTGTAACCACTGAATATTGAGAAGGCCGAGGAGGGGAGTGTGGGTGTGCAGGTTGGAATAAGAGTGCTGTGGCTGACTGTGTTTTCCAAGGGCGGCCCTATCAATGCTCCCCGTCCTGAAGCCTTGCTACATGTGACCTTGCTAGTCTCCCATCCAGAGATGTAGTCTAATTCCCCTCTGGCCTTAGGATCCATTTATTACCAACAGAAAGCAGCAGACATGATGCCAAGTGACTTCCAAAACTAGGTCAGAAAGGACCATTTCATTTGTGTCTGGTTCTCTTGGAACTCCTGCTTTTAGAGCCTTCATCTGCTACGTAAAAAGTCTGCTTACCCTGAGGCCACAATGTTGGAAGGATGATGAAGAAAGTAGAGTCTGTGGAGAGGCCCACGAGCCTCAGCTCAAGTACCCTCGGCCGTGTGAGCCATTGCAGCAAATATTAGATATGTGAGTGCAGAAGGTGACCCTTTCAAGGTGAGTCCAGCCGCAGCTGTCATCGGGCTGCAGAGACACAGAGGACTCTGAGACAGCCGGATGAACCTACCCGAGTCCGGTGGAACCACAGAACTGTGAAAAGTGATTTTGATTGATGGTTATTTTAAGCTTTTATGTTTTCCAATAGATTTTTGTAAAGACACAAGTGAACCAAACACATGCGGAATCCTTATTTTTCAGAAAGAACACAGTATGAATTAAGTGAGGCAAGAGATGGAAGCATAGGCATATAGTTTAGAAACATGATTGTAAGTTAAGTAGAAAGAGCCCAAAGAGATAAAAGTGGTTGCTTTTAGAGAATAACATGAAGGATATGGACAGGCGAGACGGGGGGCCACTGTTCTTTATTGTAAGTCTTACAGCGCTTTTTCACATTTAAAGCTAAGTTTGATAGACATATTTATTTGATAAAAATAAAAATTAAGTTAAAAATCAACAGAAATGGGGCTATCTACCCCACCTAGGGATTACATTGTGAGGACAAGGTTTACTGAAGCATTTACGGACATGAGAGCAATTTGAAAACTCTGCAACACTGCCCGTATGATGCATTTGACCTATTCTTATTTTCTAATTGTCCATTCTACCTTCAGGCTTATCATTCAGCAAAAGTTTGAAAGGAACTCAATTTAATTTATTTAGAAAATGTGGGTTCTTGTATCAGTTTTGTATTCAATGGACAAGCTCTTAATCGATTTAGGCCTCATTTTTTTTTCCTATTAATAATAAAGTGAATAGGAGTGGATATGACATTGAAGATGTCGCTTCCAAAATGATACAATATTTAGCATCTCTGGAAATCTATCTTCAAGCTCATCATTACTTGGTTTTATGATGACAGACTTAAAATGGTCTAGGGCAAGTGTTCTCACTTTTTGTTCTTATCAGTCCTTTATGCATTTTAAATCATTGAGGGCCCCCAAATAACTTTAGTTTATGTGAGTTATATCTTTTGATGTTTACCTTATTAGAAAGTAAAAACAAAAAATTTAAAATAAACTTACTTGAAAATAACGATATACCCATTACTTGTTAACATATTTTTTATGAAAATGAATGTTTTCCTAAATAAAACAATTCAATGAGAAGAGCAGCATTGTTTTACATTTCTGTAAATTAGTGTCTGACTTAACAGATTAGAGTTACATTGTCATATCTGCCTCTGCATTCAACCTTGCAATATCACACATTTCATCACCTGTGGAAAACTCCACTGTACACCTACCTACAAAATATAAGTGAAAAAGGCAAATAATGCTTCGGTATTATTTAAGAGTAATTTTAAACTGACAGATACCACAAACGGGTTTTAATGACTTCTGGCCTAAGATATTCCAATACATTGACTTTGAAGAACTTTGAAAACTGAAACTCTAAAAGGTCAATCCGTCTTTAGAAAGTTAGATGATAGAGTAGATATGAACAATTTTAAGCAGAGAACAATTTTTCTTTGTTTCAAAATTATGGATATGCAAAATAGAGCCAGACTCATAGGTAGAGAGCAGGAGGACAGCTAAGTGGGGGGAGGTCGGGGGATGGAGGGATTGAGCAAAAAGGAAAAATGACTCATGGGCACGGACAAGACTGTGGGGAAAGTAGGGGGAAAGGGAGTAAGGGGACTAAAGGGTAATGGAAAAAATACAATAAAGATATAAAAAAATAAAGTATATTTAACGTCCCCCCTCCCCCCCAATTATGGACATGAATGGCGTGTATCGTGGGCATAGAGAAGCAATGTAACCCAATGTTTAAGAACTTTGCCTCTAAAGAAGGACTGAAAGGGTTCAAGTTCTGGCTCTGCTATTTTTCAGGTGTGGCAAGTGCTGAGTCTCTCTGTGCCTCGAGGGTTATTATCAGGATTAAATGAGTCAATAACACTAAACATTTAGCATGTTGACTGGTACATAATCAACACTAACATATGTTCCTAAAATAACATAAGCTTCTTCCAGGGGGAAAAAATAAAATTCCACTTATTATGTGAATGTTGGCGTGAAGCAACAGCTCTGTGATCATCCAGGCTTTCCCATTAATGGGTCACATGACCTTGAGGAACTATTCGACCACCTGCCCCCTAGTTTCTCTGAGTATGTGTCCTCTACAAGATTCAGTGAGATTCTCAGCTGAGATGATATTTGTAAAAACAGTTTGGAAAAAGTTCAGGGCTGTGCTACTCTGCAAATGTGAAGGGTTCTTCTTATTTATATTCTTACCTGTGGGACGATCTGCCTCAAATAACTGCAAGTTTTTGGATGATTTTACGTATCCCTTGTCCTTCTGGATTTCTTTCACCTCTAGCTGTCAGAAATGCAACGATTGAAACATTCCTCTCTTTGCCCCTTGGCATTTTGATTTCTGTTTTCTAAGGCATTGCTTTCCAAAGGAACCTAATTAGGCTGCTTTGGGATATATGATTTGGTTTCGCATCACGTAACATTTGCTGAGTTTATTGATCCCCTGGGACTACTGCAGGACAGAACTGGGGAGAGAGACCAAAAGCTCTTGGAAATGCCATTATTATTATAATTATTCACTGTAAGCAGAGGTGATTTTATGTTAGGTTCAAAGCGTTGCTGGGAGGAGGAGAAAGGACAGAGAGTGAGCCAGGGAAGCTGTGTTGTCCAGGGAGCCCTTTGGGCAGGGAGGGCAGGCAAATTGGAAGGATGAGAGGCCGTGGGGAATCTGGTTCCATTCCATGAAGCTCAGGGCGGAGGGAGATGAAGCAGATGTGACAATGGAGCACCTGTCTTACAGAACCACCAATGGATGTAGTCTGCTGCACCTGCAATCGGGGGTTTAGATTATTTCATGACTGTGGCCTAGGAAATACAGTCAGAACGGTTTTATGAAACAAGGTCTTGCCATACTCCACCCTCATCATGGAACTATGGTAGTTTCCAGAATCTGCCGTGTTCTTTTGCCTCTTTGTCTTTGCATGTGCAAGGGCTTCTGCCCCATGTGCCTGCATTTAGGTCTGGCAAACTCTTGTTTGTCCTTCAAGATGGGCTGATCACTAACTCCTCTGGGACTCTCCTAAGAAAACTGAAGCACTTTGTTATGGTCTGCTTCTATCTAGGTCTAACTTATAACATGCAAACTTCACTTAAAGTCCGTAAGGTATTTATTTGTAAATATTTGGTTGACATCTCTTTTCACACTGGGCATTGAGGTTTTGTGGGCAAGAGCTCTTACCACACTACACACATTTCTATAGCCATAGGACCTTTCACAGCTCCTACTTGAATATCCGTAAATATTTGTGGAATGAATGCATGAGAAATGCCAGGTTGCTGCCACTCTGGAGCTCTACCATAGGACAGAATGCTGAACAACTGTGGGGCCCTCCCTTCCTTAGAGCATGGACATCGCGCTCTTGAGGCTGGCAGCCAGAACACAGGGGACTGAGGGGACTGAGTAGGGGAGGGTAAAATTCAGCTCCTTGCAAGGCTGTTGAATATAGGTGAGGGCAAGAGAGGGTGCGGCAAAGCAGGACCAGACAGAGGGGACCAACACAAAGTCTCCATTCACCCAGCACTGCTCAGATGATTATAAACATGTAGATTTCAGTCCGGATTTAAGAGATAGCTAGTGCACGGGGATGGAACTTGGCCATTGGGCATGTATAGAACTGGGCTCACATCCTGTTCCCTCCACTCAATAAAAGCCTGATTTTGGACCAGTTATGTAACTGCATCCCATCTCAGCTTTCTTGTTAAGTTCTGTTTATATACAAGGATAAATATTCTTAAGGCACTGAGGGATTTTAAATATTAAGGGCGATCGGCTTTGTTCAAATTTCGGTTTAGGCACTTACTGAAGTGCTAGGGCAATCTCAGTTTTCCTTCTTAAATGGGGATGGAAATAGTACTTGGATGGTTATAACCAGAATAAGAGAATGTATGTAAAATGATTCCCATAAAACCTGACATAAGAGCTTAATAAATATAAATGAATATTTTTATTAGAGATTATGTGAAGCATCCAGGATATCGCAAGCATTCATCACATGTTAGCTCCCTTCCCCTTCAGTAGACACAGTGGTACCATCACATTGACTTAGCTCTATGTATGAAATTCAAGTTCCTTCCTCCTTCCTTTTCTTCCTTTTTTCCCATCCCCCCATTTCTTCCTTGCTGAGTAGAGCATTTGAAACAAAGCAAAAGCTAATGGCTGTCTCACCTGTGTTAAACAATCATGCATTTCTTCCCAGAAAACACATTAGAGCATTGAGCTGAAGAGGGCCACCATCAGAAACTCTCGGTCCCTCTCTCTTGCGACTGACAATAAATCGCAAGCTGACTTCCACACTGGGGTCCGGGAGTTGGAGCTCCAACACGTTGGAGCTGACAAAATACAGTTTAACTTAAAATAGAATGACAAGTTTATAATCTGTACTGAAAAAGTATGACGCAGGGTAACAGGGCCCTGGGAGAGGGAGTGTAAGAGTGGAGCTTTGGTCCCTTTTCCAACGGGTACTGAAATACAGGCACCTGAGCCCTGGTTGGGGACAGCCTCCTGGGGCACTGGGGCTCAGGTGGGCTCTCAGCCTTACCTAAGTCAAAATGAACTCTTTTCCCTGTGAACCTGTGGGTAGTTGGAAAAAGACCTTTCTTCTACAGTAAGCGGGGTGGGCAGCCTGGCTTCGGGGATTAGCAAGAGCTGTACAGCAGTTGCGGCTTCAGTTTCCGTGGCTTTGATCCAGGCAAGACAGTTAAGAGTGGCTGAGGGATGTCTGTCAGCCCTTCAGTGGCTCTATGAGATTTGAGTGTGGGTAGCTGCTGTGTTCTTTTGGACATAATTTTTATGGCTTAAAAAAAGAGCCTACTTTCAATCAGGGACTATGATATAGTTTCATGTGTGTTTACTCCAAATTCCTGACAACAAAGGTGAATTGTCCAAATGTAAAGTATTACAGCTCTATTAAGATTTATATTAAAAAACATTTGATATTTTAGATGTACTTTAATCTATTCCAGTTGCTATAACAAAAATACCATAGATTAGGTGGCTTAAATAATAAACGTTTTTCACTCACAGTTTGGGAGGCTGGAAAGACCACGGTGAAGATTTAATGTCTGGTGAGAGCCCATTTCTGATTCTCTGCTATATCCTCACATGGTGGAGGGGAAAACTCTGGTCTCTTCAGTACTTTATAAGGGCACTAATCCCATTCATGAGGCTTCCACCCTCATGGCCTAATCACTTCCCAAAGGTCTCGCCCCCTGATACCGTCACATTAGGACTCCAACATAGGATTTCTGGGGAAACACAACTGTGCAGTATGTAACAGATAGGTTTATCCAATCTATTAGAAATGGGGCCATTATAAATGCTAAGATGGTCTCTGATACAGATAAACAAGATTAAACAAATGAAAAAACAAAACGAAAAAGACCCAAAGAAGCTGAGAACAAACTGATGTTTGCCAAAGGGAAGGAGGTGGGAGGATGGGTGAAAAAAAGAGAAGGAAACTAGAGTCAATAATATTGTAATAATCTTACCAGGTGACAGATGGTCACTAGACTTATTGTGGTAATGTATAAAAATGTTGAATCACCATGTCATACACTTGTAACTAATATAATATTGTATTTCAACTATACTTTAATAAAATTTTTTTAAAGAAAAAAATTACCAAAGGCATAGACCTTTGCTCAGATCGAAACAGTTGTGTGGTTTTACTAATTCACCAAGCTTTGAATGCCATGCAGGACACGGATGCCATTGTCTGTTGATTGTACTAATCATAACAGGGGAGACCTTTGTATTTGAGAGAGCCATAGGTCTTGGTGCAGATAAATATATGCATCTGCTAAGAGGCTGCGCTGCCAATACTTTGGGGGATTAAATGCTTGTAACTAGAGAAAACGAAATAAAATACAATGTTGGCTCATCCAAGGGGCAGGAACTTCAGCAAGACCTCTTTTTATCCGCAGAATTACTTTAAATAAGGTATTTTTGAAATCATGGATTTTAAGATGTAAAATTTACCTTAACACTTTTAAGTTTAATCTAGGTCGTCCAATCGGTTCTTACACTAATTTTAACCCTGTGTAGTTTTCTTTTTAACCTCTCCACACTTACTTTTTCAATGTAAAAATCGGGTTGAATCACGGTTGTACAGGATAATTAATCCTTTCCTTCCATCTCTAAAACTCCTTAAAAATTGTTTTTAAACATATTCAAACTGAAGATATTTATCCCTAAATGATTCATAGATACCAATGAATAATGATCCTGTTATTGAATTCCAGTATACTATATATTGCAGTTTGCTTGTTTTTTTATTTTAAGTAGGAGAAGAGAGGATGTTTTGTTGAATGTTTGCGAATCAGAGTCATGGCATTGCTGCTCACTCAAATGGACAAGTTTGGGAGAATTTAGTAAGTAACTATTCATGTAGATATGGGTGGGATTAAGGGCACCAACAAGGTATGGTCAACACCCCAAATAAGCAACAGTGGACACTTATAGTTTCTCTTAAGCCTGAGGGGGTAAGGGACAGAGTGTTTACCAGAACCCAGGCAGAGGAAGAAAGAACCAGAAGATTGGGATAGAAAAGGACCACTGGAAAGCTACTGTGATCTTAAGTAGGAGGGACACAAGTATTGTTAACCCAAGAAAGGGGGCCGGGGACCCTCACTCTGACCTCCTGTCTGCACCCCCATGGACCAAATCAAACCCAAAGTGAGAGAATAGGGAGCCTGTGCATATACAAGTCAGGGTTCTCCAGGGGACACAGAACTAATGAGAGCAGGGGTCCCCAACTCCAGGCCGCAGACTGATGCTGGTCCCGGCCTGTTAGGAACGGGGCTGCACAGCAGAAGGTGGGCTTGAAGGTAATGTGCTTGAATCATTGGAAACCACCCCCTCCAACCCCAATCCATGGAAAATTCATCTTCCACGAAACTGGTCCCTAGTGCCAAAAATGTTGGGGACCACTGAATTACAGTATCCACATAGGTTAGGTTTCAAGGGTTTGGAGAATTAGGAAAGGTGGACATAGAATTTGAGAGGAGGAGGACACAGAATATATGACAACCCATATGTTCAGCAATTCTATCAGACACTCCATTCTTTCTTGCTGGCCTTCCTATGGGTAGAATGTAGGAGCATGTTGTAAACTGCTGAGTTCCTAAGGCCCAGCCCAATAACTGGCACACACTGTAACAGATTCCCCAAGAATCTTGGTTGAATTGACTTGAATATTATATAAATAACTGAATGTAGTGAGGTAGCCTGGGAAGTAGCAACATCTCAAGAGCAATTTTCAAGCAAAAGGTAAATACCACTACAATTTTCCGTCATCTTTTGCATATAGGACAAAGCACCACATCAAATTAATCAGATGCGATCACATCTTGTAAGGTGTAACACCAGATGACATTTCCAAGCTTCAGTCGTCCCTTATTAATAGAATAAATCTATTCATTGAACTGGATGATCACCTGTGCTGGCAAAGACTTTAAATTACTCCCTCTGTAGCCTTGCAATTATATAAAGGATTGGCCATATTGCTGGGGTATGATGGAAGTCATTTATCAGGTAAATAATCTTGAAAACAATCTAGCCTTAATGGTCTGCACCTGTGAGAAATGTGATACCAGATTTGCTCGCGAGGAAGGACTGGGCTCAGAATCAGGAGGCATCTTACGTGTCTCAGGACAGAGAAGACAGAATGCAAATGGATAAAGTTGGAAAGACCTGTAAGTGAATGCGCACTGGCTGATATGACACCTTATTTTCGAAGTCACTGAAATGATTGCTCAAAGGCTACTGAGATATTACCCTTTGAAAAATCAATTTTTTACCCAGTTCGTTTTCTTTATCCTAACACCAGGAGCAGGGCAGCTACAGTGACAGAAAAGAATGATGAAGGTCATGGGGATGCAGAATGGCACCTCCAAGGCCGTTGCGTCACCAAGGACTGCAGCAGCCATCGATCAAAACACCAGTTTAGCTTTGCCTGCCAGTTGGTTCCGATAAGGGTCTTTCTCTTGCTTCTGTTGCTTTTCTGGTTTGCTGTCGGATTGGGCAGGTTTTTAAATGGAAAATTGGTGATTGAGCATCGGAGGACAAAAGTAAAGGGAATATGTAAATACTTTATTTGGGCGTGTGAGGCATGGGTGCTGATTCCCGCGACAAGTTATAAAAAGAAACTGTCTTGCAGGGACAGTCTGAGGCAGAGTGTGAAGTGGCTGGAGGTTGCCACTGGAACACTTGCTTTCCACACCTGCTGTCCCTCATCTAAAGTCCTTGCCATCCCCCTAACATACCACCTACACACAGACACATGCTCTTCCTGCAGCTATCCCGGGTCGTACCCCCACAGAGCCTTGATTTATCTATTTCTCAACAAGCCGCGGCCATTGGATTTCACTCTGTGTCCTCAGGGCTTAGCACAGCGCCTGGAACAGCGAAGGTGCTCGATAAATCTTTCATGAGTGACTGAAGCTTCAATAAGATGTTAGATAAAAGTAGCTCAGTCATTTCTGGGGTTGAGAGTGTTGACAATTTAATAAGAGATTCTTAAAGCTGAGATCTTTAATGACAGAATTTCTGGCAATATGATAAACGGGCCACAAATCTCAGCCGCTAACCTTGCCTGGCTGCAAGGAAGCCAGGCACCGTTCCGACTGTTTGTAAGCAGAAGGCCGTCTGGCGCCCCTCTGAGTGCTGGGTTCTAACTCAGTCAGGACCACCGAGTCATAGAAAGCTTCCAGAGTGGGCACCTATCTCGTCTCTGATCCCCCCACCCCTCCAAAGAAACCAGCAAATGGAGGCGTCTCTCTCACCAGTGCTCTGAGGAAAGCCTGGGCTAAGGTGGCCCGGCCGTAGTTTGGCCTTTTTGCAGCTGTCAGTCCGGATATTCAGTCGCCTTTCCTTCCAGAATAATCTGTTCTACCAGGTTAATTCAAGCCCTGAGATACCAGGCATATGTCTTTGTTTCCCCCTCAAAACATAGTAGCATGTTTTGCAATAAAAATTGATAAATAAGCCAGGCAGCGAAAGACAAATACCATAAAATCTCACCTATAAGTAGAACCTAATTAACAAAACAAACGAGTACAACAGAACCAGAGACATCGAAATAAAGAACAAACTGACAGTGACCAGAGGGGAGGAGGGAAAGGAATAATGGGGGGAAGAAGGAAAAGAGTCAAGTCAAGGAACATGTATGAAGGACCCATGGGCATGGGCAGCGGGGTAGGGATTGACCATGGGGGTGGGAGGGGCGGGGGGAGCATCAAGAAAAAAAGCGAGGCAACTATAATTGAAAACAATAAAAAAACTGTTAAAAATTGGTAAACAAGTACTTTTTTGTTTCATCGATTTCAACTTCCTGTTAAGAATTATAAATCCTTGGACCTCTGGTTTCCTAAGAAAGTTACTTTTAAATTTCCCAATGTCTTATTTTTCTGGTTAAACATTCCTAAGGTAAATTCTTGCTTAGAATATTCTCTAATACCTTCTCCTTCCCAAGGGCAGTTTCTTCCCCCGGCCCATGTGCTAAAAACAGGCGCTGGCATGCGGAACACGGACCCTCATTCCAGACCAAGGCTGTTCACACTGGGCTCCGAGTAGCTCGAGGCTCAGCCTGGTTGCCTCTGGACCCGAGCAGCATCTCTGTTTAAGACTACTTGCTGTTTAAATGTTATTATTTTCCTTGTACAATCTCATGTGGGGGAAAAATTGGAAAACATTGCTGTTGTGAGGTCAGCAAACATTTTCTGTAAAGGACCAGGGAGTGAATAATTAGGTCCTGGATGCCATATAGTCTCTGTCTCAACTCAACTCTCTACCGAGTGAAAGCAGCCATAGACAATACCAAACAAATGAGTGTGACATGTTCTTACAAAACTGTAAAAAAATAGGGGGCGTGGTGGGGCCGTGGCCTGAGGACCATGTTTGCCCATCTCTAGTCCACAGGATGAAGTTTATTGGCCTTGCTGCTGGCGGTCACCCGCGGTCCTGCCCCTCTCTACCTCTTCAGCTCCCTCTCTTCCTTTAGTTCAAATGCCCCACAGCCTGAGAAGCAGTCTCCCTTGTCTCCAAGCAGTTACATGGTCCCAGAGCAACATGTGTACACATCTTCTCACTGTGATGTAATATGTTCGAAGCCCTGTCTTCCCCACCAGTCTGTAAAATCCTGTATAACAGAGACTGTGTCACAGTTATGTCTGCATCCATTAGAAATGGCACAGTATCTGTTACAATGTTGGTTCTCTATGTTTGTTGCATGAAGAAGAAGGAAGGATAGATGTAAAGATGGAAGAAAGGAAAGAGGGAAGGAAATGAGGAATGGAGAGAGGGGAAAAAAGAAGGAAGGAAGGATGGAAGGAAGAAGGAAGGTAGGGATGAGGGAGGGGAAAGGGAAAGAAGAAATGGAAGAGGAAAGAAAACGTTCTCTTTTTGGTTAACATTTTAAGTGAAGTTTCACTGTCCTCAAAGAGTTTGGGCATGAGGATGAGGGTAGGTACTGTCAATAAAAGAAGGTGAGTGAGTGAGGTGAAGAAAATGAGTGGATGGTGGATTTAGGGGAAAACTGGGGCTAAAGACAGTAGGGAGGTGTCTGAATTCTACCGAGTTCATTGGCTGCCACTGAGCCTGAATTCTGTCTGATTCACTTGGTGTTATCCCAGATAAAACAGCATTGCAAAACCATATGCATTAAGCAGTGAGATAAAAGGTTACTGTGGCAAAAAAAAACACACCCCAATTCAGCAATGCATTTGCAGTACCTCTGGCGCTCTAGAATTTATGAAAAGCTAATGAGCCAGAAGTAAATGAATCAGAAACCATAACAAGAAACAACTTCAAAGTACAATTTAGTTAAAAAGATACCTCAATTATGAAGTACATCTAGAAACTTTATGAATTAATTTCTTTTCTCTCTGACATTCTTTTATAGGAATTATTTCCAGTTTTCCTCTGTGGTATAATATTAAAACAACGATATTTTCAGTGTAATTTTATTTCATCACAGCCCAGACCTGGAGTAAAACTCCAATACAAAGGTTTAAAAAAGTGTAGTTTTCATGAGCTAACCTGAAGCATAAAACTCTAAGTCACATTTCTCTGACCCCTAGGGATTAATCCCCATGCATTTTAGTGATGGGTAACATATAGTGAAATCTAGGAAGTTGAGTGCAGAAAATGCCTGAATGTAGAATAATATTTCTGTATTCACATCATAATTTGTAAGTTATAAATAACTTCCATTCACATCATTTCAGTTTGTCCTTAAGATCTGAATATTGTAGGACGCTGGTACTTTCAATCTTTCAGTCTTTCAATATGGCCTTATGTGGCCATCTTAGAGCCATTAAAGAGACAGATAAAGCAAAAAATGGGTATCTCTCTCCCAAACCGAGTTCCTACTAGCCTGCAACACTGTAATGTGCTTAGGAAAAATAAGTTCATGTTGTCTTTTTTTTTTTTTAAGTTTATACTAAATAGTTCTACACAGCACTGCTATGACTTAATATCAAACAAGATGTAATAGTGTAGAAAGTTTCCCATGACAGCAAATTGCTTTTGAATTAATTTTCCAGACTGGTATCACTGAACTGTTCTGATTCTTCCAAGTGTTTCAAATCTTTAACATGTAGAAGGTAAAACCTAACTAGTTAGAGTGGCCAATTATTCAAACAAAGAGAGCCGCTTAAGGATGAAATAAAGTGTGCGTGCATGTCCCTGTGCAGTACAGGAAGATATGATTGTTTGGTCAGTAGCCACAGGGTTAAAGTTACTTCCCTTCGTGGAATGTGGACGGCCTCTCTTCAGGGCATGGTTATTCCCGATGGCAATGACAAGGACAAAAGGAAGTGTTCACATAAGAAATTAAGGTTATGAAGGTAAGACTCAGGTAGAGGGGAAAGCACGTTATGTTTGTCTCTCTGAGTCTCATTCTTTGTTGTCTAAACCAGGGGCGTTCAACTTTTTGGCATCTCTGCGCCACAATGGAAGAAGAAGAGTTCTTTTGGGCCACACGTTATATACACAAACGCCAACAAAAACTGATGAGTTAAAAAAAAATGGTTTTAAGTAAATTTATGATTTTGTGTTGAGCTGCACTCATTCATAGTCATCGTGGGCCAAGAAGAGTGTAAATGTCGAGCTCTAAGGTTCCTGGGTGGCTTGGAGGAGGTGATGGAGCCCACTTTGTGGGGACGAAACCAAAAAGAGGATAAATTAGATGCTGTGAGCCCCAGAAAGCAAGTGATATCTGTTAAGTAGAAGTATCTGCATTCATCCACTCTAGGAATATATATTGTTTTCTTTTGTTATGACTGAGACTTTGAAAGACTCACCCAAATGTTTGAGCCTTACATCAGCTATACTATTAGGTGCACATGATCAGGTCTGGGGCTACGCATTTCTGCTAGCTGTTTGAAGGGGTGGCCATCCTCCAAGAGCAGTTTGGAGGCAGCAGGGGGAAATAATGAGAGCTTCCTAAGGGCAGGTAGAGCTTAGGATACCCTTGGGACTCCATAACTCAGTGACCACCATCCAGTTAGACAGAGATTCTTCTTCATGTTCTAAACTTGATTCATTATGAAAAGAACCATGACCTCTTAGGCTAGGTGGGGACCTTCCACAATTATGTAGTCTATTCTGGGGCTCTAGATAGAAATGAAGCAAATGTAAGTCAAACCCACACAGAAATGAAACAATATATCGATCTATGACAATGAGTTTAGTCGTTTTCAACTTATGATAATAATGCTCTGATAGACCAAACATTCCATTTAAAAACATGAAAAATAACAGTTTAAATTGTACTTTAAATGGCATTAGTTTTTCTTCTTAGCTTGATTTCCTTTAATATGTATTGCTACACAAAAACAGTCCAATGAACAACATGTTTTTAAAGCCCTCAGTGTATACTATGACAATGGAAATAAAGCTGGACCAGTGCGCACGCACAAAATCTTTCTCCGGGTTTTCCCACATCAGTTAATCAGGACATTGCCATCACTGTCAAAAGGAAAATGTCTTTTTGGCTCTCACTCATGCTTAACTTGTCATACCCACAATTTCCTGTCATGGTTTTCAAAAATTGGGAGCCTAGTTAAATTATTCGTCACCAGGTAAAGTACACATTAAGCTCAACTTTTGGTAAAATGTTGATTTTTCCCTGCTGTCAGTTATGCCCATAGGATACATTTGATTTAGACAGAGGCAACATTCTGGGGCATTTGGGTAATAATTCTTCCTCAAATTCTCAGAGGAAGTGGCATTTTGCTGGCCAATATTTATTTCATCCGCTACAGAATGGAAGAAAATGTCTTCAGCACTGGCCTTTCCCTTGGTCTAATATAGGCTTTAAGGTTCTAAAAATTTAAATAATTGTTAATGGTCTTATGTTCCGGAAACAAACACATAAAGAAGATTCAGAGAAACATTTCTTTTGGTGCTTTTCTTTTTAAAACCCATTAGGGTATGAAAAGAAATATAATTTCTACATTTTGAAGAAAATATCCAAATCTCTCAAGTTATCTCTCAAGCACATCAAGGGATATGTTTTATTTAATAGCTAACATTTGTTTAACATTTACTACATGACAAGATTTGAAAAACGTATATATCAAAAGTATAAAAATGTTTTGAATCCTCCTAACAAAGGTCCTGTGACCTAGATACTTTTGTCGTTATTTCCCTCATTTTGCAGGTGAAGAAAAGGAGGTTCAGAGAGGTTAAATAATTTGCTCAAGGTGAGGATTCAGGCTTGGACTTGCTCTAGAACATATCCTCTTACCCGCCAGGATACATTGCCCCTTATTATCTCTTGAGTACTAGGTGCCAGATGCCTTACATGCAATATTCCTAAGACCTCCCATAGCAGTCGGTGTTACTACATTCAGTTTTCTAGATGAGAATCAAGAGGCTCTCCATGACCGAAGAAATTGCCAGAGCTCACATGGTTCATAAATAGTAGATCTTGGATGTGAACTCTGATCTTCTGATGTTAACAAGGTTTATTTTTTCCAAAACCAAACACTTTTATTCAGCTCAGTGCTTCTAAAATATTTAAAATTTTCCTGTGCACGCTAAGATCAATTTTGGAGAGAGGAGTAATGTAAGACTTAATTCTAGAGTTTCCAAATAAACTTTCCAAGGGACATTGCATGTTTACAGAGGAAATTACAAACTAAATTTAGGACAAGGTTTCCAGGGTGCTCGTACGGGGTGCTTGTACCTGCGGACTGTAACTCAGGCAAGCCTACCTTGGAGGTCAGGACTGGTTTTCTAAGGAAGTCCCTAGGAACTTAAAAGTGGGTGGTGAAGTGTTAGGGATAAAAAAAGATACTTCTGTATAGTGCCTAGAATCAAGATTTGGGATCCCTGGAGGGCCTGTGCCACTTTTAGGAAATTAGCCGAAAATAGGTTAAAAGCTGTAAATACGACTAGATAAATTTTTTCCAAATAGGTTCAACTATATTTGATTTTTGGAATTAGGCTTTAGGAGGATAAGTTATAAAATCTACTAGTGTATCCCAATATTTTCATTTGCAGCTGCCATTCAGATAAAATGTGCTGTGTTATTGTTGTGACACCCTAGAATACTATTTTCTAGAACAATTAGAAAAAAATACGTTTAAACTATCTTGGACAACACAGTAATTGCACAAGTGAAAACCAGGGGCTGTTTTGTAAAATTAGACAGGGATCCACTTAGGGGTTCATCGTTTATTTAGCTATTTTTAAAATGTCCATCAAAAATACTTTAAGGCACAAATATGAGAGATAAAAAAGACAACTAGTTAAACTATTTAAAAGATCTCAGAGGAACGCTAATAACAGCAAGATAAAACCAGAATTAGATAACTGGAGTTAAAACATAGCAGGGACTTCCTCCCCCAGCAGGGTGCCTCGGTGTGTAGAGACCTGGCCCTGTAAATAGCAGAAGCGGGGGTGGGCTGAATTAGACCTGGCAGAATGCTGCTAGCCTCGGAAGAAGCAAGCGTTCTATTTGCGACAGTGACTGGCCTCTGGCTCTGCAGGGAGAGGCAGAAATTACCCAAGTGGCAGGGTGGGGCCAGCCTTAAGCATCAACGCTCACCAAGAGGGCTCTTTTGTTACGGAAAAATGAAACGACCAGACACTGAGGGGTTAGGAGCACGATCTTTACTTACGTGCATGGGCCCAGAGGAGACAAACTCCAAATTCTGAGCCCAGAACAATAGCCCCGCATTCCCTTTATGCTGGGCTAAGTGGGGTAAGAGTCTTGGGAGGCGTGGTATAGATTTGGCACGAAAAGGGTTTACAGAGGTGAAAGAGAAGCATTTACATCATAAGTCAGGGCAATTGGCGTGCAAAGGGCTTACAGAGGTGGGAGAGAAGCATTTACATTATAAGTCAGGGCAATTAGCATTTCATCTTTGGTATCAGCCTTGACTTCCTCTACACTTTGCCTTCTTCTTTTTTCATAGGTCCCCTTATTCTCTCCAGACGAGTCCTCCCAGGTGGCCTTTTCTTTCATAGAGTGAACTATCCAATAAGGGCCTTCACTTTGAGCCAACACAGATTTAAGTGTCCTTCGCTTCTGGGACCTGTTTAAAGGTAGGATCGAGGGTGGAGGTGAGTGTGAAGGGGAGTAAACTTCAAAACAGGGTTCACTGCAACACGTTTCGTATTGCTGACCACAAGCCCTTAGAGAGAGAGCATTGTTTCGTGAAGCTCTTACTATAGTTGTACATTGTGTGTGTATCGAGTGGCAGCAAGAACTATACTTTACATTGTAGGTCATAGAGAAAATCACTTGAAGTCCAGAGGCGGCGTGGTTAATAATCTGGACTTTTAACTGGCATGTAATGGTTCACCGTCCCAGCTGGAGAACGAAGTAGTTCTGTGACTTTGGTTAAGTCATTTAGCCTACCTTAATTCCCTAGTCTCGAATAACAGAGCCTTTCTCTTGGGGTTGCTGTAGTTATTAAAATAAGTTAACAAAGCAAAGCACTTAAAACAGTGCCTGGTACAAAGTGAGCGCTCAATTCCTGGTAGTGGCTTTTATGATTGCTGTTATTTCTGTCACTTGGAGAGGTCGGCTGACTTCCTGCCCACTGACCAATGGAAGAGACAGAGAAAGAGGGTCCTGAAACCAGCACCACTCGTCCTGTCCGCAAAGTGGCCGCGGTGCTCAGGGCTCCTCCCAGGGACTGAGAAGTAACAACTGATGAACGCCTGATTGCACCAGCTCGCTTTCCAGACCTTCTACCTCTAGCCTGATTTTCTTTTGGAGTGAGGATAGGTGTTTGCTCCCGCACGCATAGGTGCATTGCATAAGGCAAGAGTCACAGAGTAGGCAGCATGAGGCGCTGCCCTTGGGGAGGACGTGGCAGACAGTGAGGAAGGCCTGGCAGCTTAGCGCAACCTCACTGATACTGGTAAAGCCCTTTCTCGCTTTCAAGGTCTTTTCGCAGTTTATTTGATCTCCATAGTCACCCCTGAGATTGAGTAAGGTCAGAAACTAGCTGCCAACTTCTCTTCCCTCTCTATCTCTTCCCTCTCCGTCTTCAATGGTCTAGATACAGGAGCGTCCAACACTTTGGCGTCTCTGAGCCACACTGGAAGAAGAATTGTCTTGCGCCACACATTAAATACACTGCGACGTGTAATCACAAAAACCGTCTTGTAATGTTTTAAGTAAATTTATGGTTTTGTGTCGGGCCGCATTCATAGCCATCCTGAGCTGTGCGTGGGCCACAGATAGGACAATGAAGGGAAGAAAGCCATTGGTGGCAGCTTCAGGGATGGATTCCTCAGTCTTCTCAATGCCTCTCCTCATTGGACAGAAAGCTTTTCCATCACCAAAGCGTTCTCTAGAGGAGGATGCCGATGCCTCTATGGCTTTTAAAAGAGGCTTTCCAGGCTGTGTAGTTGCTTTCTTTGACAATAAAACTGAAGAATGCCAAAACGCCAGGCAAAGAAAAAGAAATCAGACAGTCTCCTGCTGAGAAATGGAAATTGCTGCACAGAAGTATCATGGGAGAGTATTATACAATATTTTGGACAAAAACATCAGCATCCTATCTGAGGAGGAATCAGGCTACCCGAAGAGCAAAAGGCTTTATAAAACAAACAAACAAAAAACCACCCTTTAACAAAAACCTGGAAATGAACGGGAATGTACGGGAAGGGTAGCTGATTATTTTCTGATCTGGGCAGCGCCCGTGGCGTCTCCTTCAGACGTATGTCAAGGGCAATGAAATGACCCAGTGAGACACATTAGTCATGCAAACCCAATTTTTCATAAGAGTTTGTGAAAAGCCTCATTCAGTTTCGCTCCAGGCCCTTTCTGCACTGACAGAAATGATAGACACAGCTTTCTAAGCTTTGTTTTCCTTGTCTAGACACAATATGTATTTTCTATGTACCACATGCAATGACTGTCCCTGTTACAAGTGGCTGTACAGTCCACAGATTCTCAAAATAAAGCTCTGATATTTGTTACTATAAATGATTTTTCTCTAGCAATGGCTTTCACATCAGATCAGCATTTACTTCTTTATTCACTTACATGTTCACTCCACCTTGTCACCTTCCCTAATCTCACCAAACACGTCACGAGCGCCTGCTCTGTTCAAGGCTCCAGGCTAGCTAGGTCAGGCTCTTGTGAAGTTCATAGGCTAACAGGAGTGAATATTGTGGATGGGGTGAAGTCTGTGGTCAGTGCTGTTGACCTGGTACATCATCAAAACAGAACCTTGACGTGAGCTCAACTTTTAAGCAAAATATGGACTGTTTGGTTTATTAAGTCAACCAGTCGGCCTACCCCTGAAGTCTTCCTCTTTCCTTTCTGCAGTGTTCTTTTTTTTTTAAGTAGTTGTCATTTCCTCAACAATTAGGAGAGCAATTAGCTTGGGGCAGAGGTTTAGCCATTGCAAGCAATTTTAAATAGACTTTGGTTTGTATATTTTTTTCACTGGCTGTGGACAAAGCCTGCCACTTGTGTGTGGATGGGCTTCTGAGGCAGGTTTTATAGTTTACATTTATTTCTTTGAAGAAGGTGGTAGTTGTTCCCAAAGATTCATTTTATAACAATAAATAATGACTTCACCTATACCTTGGCTCTTTCACTTTGCTGACGCTTTTAGGCTGATTTCCTAATCTCATTGCTGGTCCCTGTAAGTCAATAACAGCGTCTTTTATTTGGAAGGCTTAAAAAAAAAAAGAGAGAGAGAGAGAGAGAGAGAGAGAGAGAGAAGGGGCACAGGGAAGCTGGGAGTCTTTTGAGATTAGATATTGTGGCTAAGTAAGTAGGGAAGAAAATTTAAATGATGATATTTTATGGTTCCCTCCTAATTAGTAACTATGACCTGACTTGTTGAAACTTTTTCTTTCTTGTTTTAAAAGAGCAGTATCCTACTACTCTGACATCTATGTTGATTTTAAGAAACCACTGAATTTTTTGGTTTATTTGAATTATCCCTGTGCCTGCCCCTTCCCCACACAACAACATTGTGTTTTGTTCCTCCCACAGTGTAACTGGAGAATGAGGAGGAGTTTATATGGCATCTTTGATCATTATCCTGACTTTCTAGCTAGAGCCGCACAATAAGCACTTAGATCTATCTAGGTAATTTCCAGTGTTCCAAAAATCCACAAACGGAATGATTAAGACAAAAAATTATTTTCTTTAAGGAAATGCAGTGCCTTGAAATGCTGTCTTTATGTAACCAGAAAGGATGCACATCATTGAACACTTCGTCAAAATGGTGTTTTATTGTCACAATTATCACTCATTTCAAGTTTGCAATGTGAACAGGAAGCTGTGAAGAAAAACAAGAGCCCTGACATTATTTATCATTGTGATAGTTTAATGTTATGACTCTTTGGCCCCATTTGCCCATCTTGCAATCATACCACAGGACGGGTCAGAATTTGTCTTTCTTATACACTGGCTCACTTGACACATTTAAGCAGCCTATCAAATTTAGCCTTATTACACGGGCACAGAGCTTTTATTGCACACACTCAATTACACTTAAAAACCCTCTGCAGTCGTTCCTTTACTTTCCCCAATAACAATTTATCTTGACCTCCTGCATAATGTTTCGAAGCCCTGCTCCAATAGTGAACTGTAAGGAAAAGTGGTGTCTACTAAAAAGCCCTGGGATTTTTTTAAAGTCCAAGTTAGAACTAGAGTATTGGAGGATCCATTCTCTAAGTCTCTCAGGTAAAATGCCTTCTGTGCAGGAGAACAGAATTCAGATGAAGAACTTAGACAGAGATGCCTCACTTTTTATATCAAATGGACCTTGGGGAACCAGAGACCTGTTTTGTTTGATCTTTAACAACACGACTGAGGTCTGAGTCGCTTGGGCAGTGGACCCGTCCTCTAATAGGAGGACTGGCATCCAAGAGGCTGTTGGATGAATTTTTCCTCTGCAGGTGGACACATTAACATTTAGGGATGGCTTTGAAGGACATTGGGAAAAACACTTTTTCTTCTCAGGGCTGTATGCTCTCACATACACTTCAAGTTTCATATTGAAGCCACAGTATCTAACCCCCTGTAGAATATCTGTCAGCAGTTGGCAACAAAATATATTATGATGCCAGACATAGCTGTTGTCCCCTTGGTAATTCTCTACTGTCATTTGTGAATATGTCAATTAAGGTCACAGGGACTCATGTTTCTGAGAAGCAATGAGGGACATGCTTCGGCGATCCCTTTGGATCTGGTTTATCTACTATTTTGTGTCATGTAACGTGGCAAATGCCTCAAAACTTTTTAAAATAGAGGTTAGTTTAACTAGAGGAAATATTCATTTGAGGGATATGGTTCTAATCTGTGCTTTAGTTATATTTGTGTGTAATACGAATGATGTATTCCTAGAGAAAATGTTTAACACAATGTTTTTCTTGTGCACAGGAAATCAAATGAAGAGCTCGAGGACGCGGTAAAGCCTGAGATAAAACTTGCTAAAAAGAGAGGGCAACATAATTTTGTGTGATTATCTGAATACATTTGCTAAGGACAAATTTAGCTTGTCAGTAAAAAAAATAAATAAATATGGTTTTCTTTGCCTTTTCCCTTTCATTCTTCCCCTAGGTATCAGAGAAAAAAAATCTATCAGTATCTATTTCTAAAAGGTTTTTATCTGACAGTCTATTCTGAAAAATGTCAAACCTACAGAAAATTTGCAAAAAAGGTACAGTCAACACCCATATGTCGTTTACTTAGATTCGCCCATTGTTAACAGTTCGGTGCATTTGCTTCCTCTCTCTCTCATTATTTGATAATGCGTTTTAATGTCAGTTGCAGATAATATGGCCCTTTAGTCCTCTCTATTTCAACAAGTGTCCTTGAGTAACCAAGGCTTTCTCTACAAAACTGTAATACAATTATCAACCTGGTAAATTTAACATTGATTTAATACTATTATCTCATTTATAGTGCATATGAACATTTGCCTACTAATCTCAATAATGTTCTTTATTTTTTAAACCCAAGACCCAATAAAGGATCGATCATTCATGTCCAATACACCACTGAAGGTATAAGAGGGATGCATAGCCTTCAGAAACACTTCTATCTAATGACAGGTTTTTTTTCTTCAAAGAAAACGCCATCCTTCCAACACAGAAAAGGCTACTGGGCTGGCTTGGGCCCCACCTGAGCAGGGTCCCTTGCTGTGCTGTTTGCTTTGCTCTGTCTAAGTCTTTCTGAGAGCTTTCCATCTCAACTTAATTGATTGTGGCATTTTAAAACAGGACCTATTTTAAATTTTATTCCCATAGATCTCTTCTTTCCCCTGAGATCAGGAAGGTAATACATAGATCTAAGTCAGTGGCTGGCAAATCTGTTCCGTATAGGATCAGATAGTAAATGTTTTAAGTTTTGTGAGCTTAACCGTGTTTTTGTTGCAACTACTCAACTCTGGCACTAGGGTCGAAAGTAGCCACAGAAGATAAGTAAATGAATGGATATGGTTGTTTCCCAGCAACGCTTTGTTTACCCACACAGGCATGGGCCAGGATTTGGCTTGTGAACAATAATTTGCTGACCTTTCATTTAGGTTAATATGATAACAGGCAACAATAGTTAAGAAATGAGCCTTCATGAGCAACCTAATTTTACCTTAGCTGCAGCATATTCTAGAGACAGCCTTTTCACAAGTAAAAAAGAAAAAATCTTCTGGACCTTAGAGAATACATGTCCTAAGCTCAAAAGATCAATAGACACCAGTTTAAGACAGTATTAAATCTTAGTTTCTGAAAATATTTTTCAATGTGGCTAATCACTGCAGCAGAGAAATTTAGCCTTTATGGTGACAGTCTTCAAAGATTTTCATGTAAATAAAGGAACAGATACAATTAGGAAATTCTATTGGAAACCCCTGACATGAATTTTATAACTGCTATCTTGGCCTGCTGGTATGCACTTTAGGGGCTGTGGCTGACTATTGGGAAGTAAACTTTACTGGGGTAGTGGGGTGGGGGCGGTTAGTGAAACTCTAATGAGCGCCAGATAGTGCCTCACACTGTTACACTAGAGAATGGCCTGGCTGCCTCCCGGGCTGCCCTCCCCCCACCTGCGCAAACACGCCCTGGAGCAAACTTTGCAGAGCTGGCCTGCCCGGCAATGAGTCACAGGGCCTGCGGTGCTTTCAGTGCCTGAATGACAACTTGCTGCCTTCATCCTTCTGTCCCAAACTTCTGAGTTTGGTTGTGTCTACTACTAAATAGAAAAAGCAATGCAAAGCCAGTTTAAAATGCAATTTTAAAAAATTGAAATTAAATATTTATGCAGGGACAATGTACAGATCTGAAGTGTGCTGCCTCAGTGCATTTTTATAAAGTAAATATATGTAACCACAATTTGGATCAATAAAGAAAGCATCCCCCATCGTCCGTCTTAATAATCTCCTCTCCAAAGAAAACCGCTACTTTGACTTTTATGCATCGATGAGTTTTGACTGTTTTTGATGTCATATAACTGGTTTTCAGCATGAGCTTTCTGGTACCTGACTTCTTTGCTTGAGGTTGTGTTGATGAGATTCGAACATTGTTTGTAGAGCAGTAATTTATTCATTATCATTGCTGTAGAACAGTCCATTATATGAATGTTTCCCATTTTATTTATCTGTTCTGCTGTTGATGGAAATGGAGTTATTTCTAGATGTTGGTTGATACAAATAATTCTGCTCTCAACCTGCTCCTTCATGTGACTTTGGTTTTCTGGAGAACACAGGACAAGGAAGTGGGATTGCTGAGCTATAGGTTTTATTTATACATATTCAGTTTTAATAGATCCTGGCAGTTATCCAAAGCAATTACTCTGATTTAAGCCCTCACCAACTATATGAGAATTTTAGTAGCCCTTTTGAAATTAAGTTGTCTATTTTTTTTTATCGACTTACAGGAGTTCTTATATATTTCAGATACAAAGCCTTTTCAAAGTAGACACATTGCAATACTGTCTTCCATCTATGACTTGCCATTTCACACTCTTAATTGTATCTCTTGATGAAGAGGAGAACTTGATTTCAATAACATTCAATTTATCAGTTTTTTTCCTTTGTAGTTGGTGCATTTGTGTTCTGTTTAAGAAATCTTTCCTTATTTCAAAGACAGTATTATTCTATGTCTATTTTCTAGAAATGTTGTTGTTTTAATTTTCACATTTTATTCTTTAAACCACCTGGAGATGATATTTTTGTGTGATTCAATATAGAGATCAAAATTCCAATTTTACAATATGGATATCCAAATAACCCTGTACTGTTTCTCAAAAAGAAAAAACAAAAAGAAAACAAACTACAGCAGCAAAAACTATTCTATCCCTATAGTACTTTACTGTCAACTTTGTCATGAATAAGTCACTATATATGGTATTCTGTTCTGTTAAATTGGTTCATTTGTCTATGTGATAATTCACTACTTATACCATATGAGCCAGGAATTTTCTGCTGAAAGTTTTTAAATTAAGGATTTTATGTGTATAGGAGATATATATTATATATTATATATGGTGTGTATGTGTGTTTTAATATCTATGGTTTTGAAGGAATTTTATCTAAATTTTCAAATGTATTGCCATAATATTAATAGTACAATCTCATATTTTTAGTGCACATAAGGATTGTAGTTATGTACTACTTTTATTACTAGTATTTATAAATTGTTCCTACTTTCTCATTTTTTCCTTAATTTGTCTTACTAGGGTTTACTCATTTTATTTTTCTTCTCAAGGAGCAACTCTAGGTTTGGCTAAATTTTTGTATTATACACTTGTTTCTATTTCAGTTAATTCTATTCTTACCTTTATTATCTTTTTCCACTCTCTCCAGATTTAATTTGCCATTCTTTTCCTAAATAACTGACATGGATATTTATATATTTCAAGATGTTCTTCATTTCTAATATATATGTATTGAAAGATATAAATTTTCCTCTAAATATAGCTGTTGCTGAATCATATGAACTGTGTTATGTCATATTTTCAGTTAAAATATTGTCTAATGTCCATTCTTTCCCCCTCCAGCTTAAATATAGGCAATGCCTTCGGGACAAAGGTGGTACAGAGGTTATGCTTTCTTAAGTGTCTTGGCCCCTCAAGACCTGAGTACTGTTTGCCCCTGAACTTCCAGCTGCCCAAAGCCCGACCCACCTGCCGCAGCCCAGCCTGAATGTTGCACGCCCTCTGGGCTGGCAAACACCTGGGAGGAAAGTGGCGGGGGATTCCCAGCCACTCAACGTGCCTTCCTTCTTCCCAGGATCTTTTACCCTCAAGTCCTGGCTGCTTTAGCTGCTTTCCCATTTTTTTTTCAAAGAGCTATTTTTTAATTAGTATATTTGGTTTTCATAGATCTTCTCAGGGGGAGAGCAGGTCTGAAGCACAGGTCGCCTCAGCAAGTAACTGTGAAGCTGGGGAAAACCTGAGAAAGTAAGTTTTCATGATGGTCAAAAGCTGCAGACTCCGTAGAGGCAGGACCAGCACTAGAGTCTGTAATTCTGGATTCCTCGTAAAGCACAAAAAGCATGGGGGCGTCGCTCTGAGCTCACAGATGTGCACAGGTGGTAGCTGGGGCTACTCATTCTTCTCCAGGGCCTCAGATGTAGGGGCAACCGTTTCCAAATCCTGTAGGATCATTCAAATGCCCCAACTATGTGCATTATAATTTTGAACGCACAAACCCAAAATAGACCCTCCAAAGGTACTGCCAGACAGTCAATGTTTGTTGATAGTTGATATTTTATGAAGCACTGTACCTGCAATTTACCATCCACTAGGAGTTAGGACTGTGGATGCAAAAGTAAAAAGTACAAGTTTTTTCTTAAGTAGCTCACATTGAAGGATGGGGACAAGAGAACAACAAATGGTAAAAAAAAAATTACATTCATGGGATATAGATAACGTGCAATGGGAAAACTGCTAAAGGATCAAAGAAATTCCTGGGGAACCAGGAAAAGCTCCACTAAGGAGTGTTGAAGTAAGTTTTTAGGCCCAAGATGGAGCCACTTCTGCTCGTGTTGCTATGTCAGCAAATCAAAATTTAGATTGATTTCATGTCCCGGTGAACATTCCACTTGACTGGAAACAGTGTAGTTAGTCAGCCGATCCCCAAACACCAAGCCGGTTCTTGGCTTTATACTTACTTCCTGGTTCTTCATTCATTTTCTACTTTTCTCTTTCTTGTTCCTTATTCTTTATGCTATACAAATGTCCTGCCATCCATCCTATTTTGCATTTCTGTGAACAGAGATTGGGAACAGAGATTGCCTGCTTTATGAAGTGAAATAAAGTTAGTTGGTATCACTCAATTATTTTAATTATTTTAACATGTCTTAACATATACACATATCAATATATACATATATACTAACATATACATATATATATATACACGTTAAACCTGCTGAACTGCACCCCACCCACACACAGATAAACGAACCAACACACATTTTTAATAACTATGCGTCCAACTTTGTTCTCTTTCATGTCCCTTTGCTCCAAATTAGTCTCTAACATAACGCCGGCTGGCAATCTGTTCGAACTCTTGGTGTTCCCCTGCCTCAGCTCTGCATTCTTCTTCTATATCTACTGCTAGGTTAACAACCAATCCCAGCTCCATCATCAGACATGAGTCAAAGTTGATCTCCATATAATGGCTCTCTCAGATCTGCAGAAGCACCAGTAACTACCCCGTAGTCTTCATACGGCTCGGGATTTGCCTTGTAAATCTCGGAAGTAAGTTAAACACATTTTGCCCCTGCTGGGGAGCCTCAATCATGAAATTTTAGCAACTATCTCAAGTCCTTTCCACTCCTCCCTTTTTACTTCTGAACCCTACAACATGTTTTTGTATTCCAAGGGGAAACAATGGTTAGCAAATGAATTTTGGATTCTGTCCTACCCCGTTTGTTATAAAGGAATAATCAAGGCACAGAGAGCTTCTCCGCTCTTCGGCCCCTTCCCCAGTTCTCTCCCTGCTGCCACAGGCAGAGGCAAAAGATGTTTCTTCCCTACCACACAACTATAAGAGTAAGATGCCATGTAAAGTAAACACTGGAAAAGCCCTACGTGTGATGTTTATTGTGGGTTGCCTCATTGGGTTTCCACTTGTTGCTGCTATGATACATACTTCTTAGAACTATAATGGAAACTTTAGGGAAAATATTAAAAGTGTATGTAAATGTTGTTTTCTCTTATAGTTTGTTAAATTTATTCCAAAAAAACTACTAAGGATTAAGGATTCAAATATGAATTAAGAAAATCACCTGAATTCAAAGAAACCAGATAAATATACAAATAATTAAAATAAATATAAAAATTATGGAATAATGGAGGACAGAATAATTAATTTGGGTATCTTAAAGAAAGAATAATAAGAATTGTTTAGTATTTGAACTGTGCATTGGAGGTATGATAGAAATTGCATGAAATTTTATACATGTAACTAATTTATGAAATGAGATTTACGTGTTACTTCCTTAAACTCCAAAAATTTATACCACCTTTTTATAAAAGCCAGAGCTTTAAGATTGAATTAATTCTGAGAGTGAATTGAAAAGGAGACTGCAAGGATGGAACTAAATTCAAGAAACCAGCCAAAGCACCAGAACTCACATTTGTTATATTAAAGAGGTTCATCTACTCTCCTTCATGGCAAGATAGGAAATATTGACCAGGGAGATCTATTGTAGAGGACACTGGCCAAGGAGTTAGGTGGCATTCTATTCTCAGCTCTACAACAAACGTGCTTCCTGACCTTGGGAAAAGATCTTAACTTTCTTGTGTTTTCAGAATCTCTGTTCCACAGGCATTTCGATTATTTTCTTCCTCATGGGTAGCCATTGCCACGGCTTCCCTTCAATGCTCTCTAGTTTCCAAATGCAAATGAAAAATACACAAATGTTTTTGCTCAAATTTGCATAAGAAATTTAATAGGTTCTAAGTCCAAGGCTGTAAAATGAAATGGTTCCACTAATCAGGATGAGCAGTGTACTCAGGATCAATTCCAGAGCTCTGTGATGAAATCTTTGGAAAGATCCACATTTTTAAATGATGAATTTGGATGTTTCTTATTTTAATAGAGACAGCCTTCAAAAGAGTTGAACATTAAAGAAAAGGGAAAAGGGGAGGGTAGATACATAATACAGCAACAAAGACAGGGATATGTGAAAACGAAATGGAATACAAGGTGGGACAAAAGGAGGTTCATAGTTTATTCATATGGAAAATAACACTAATTATTAAATATTGATACAATACTAAACTCTGCGTTTCACATACTCGCAACTGTAAAACTGCTTCTCCCCACTCTGTGTGTCAGGGCCAGCTCTAGTTTACATAGTACCCCATGAAGCAGAGGAAAATGGTGAGTCCTGTTGCAGTCCCAACGACAGCCCCATCTGACCACACAGAGTGTTCTAGAGCTGAGTCGTCCTTTGCTGGGGCAAAGCATACTCGGCATGTAAATACCCTTGGAGTACCAGGGTAATTTACACCAGGCTATACTGGCTTGGTGCAAATATTTTTTGGCAGAGTTTTCACAGTGCATTTTCATGCATAGGACACGATCACTCATTTGCTCCCTGCATGTGGCTGATCCATCCTCGTTCCTGGTTTTACCTACAATTAGAGTAATATGTTCACAATCTGAACAGTGAATCCGGTTTCTTGTGGATCTAGTGAAATGCTTGGGCTGCAAAAATTAAGTCTCCATGCCTATGTTTGGAGGACAGTCCCAGCATAAGCACCATGGCCCGCACTTGATCCACACAGCAGCCTTCTTCACCCCGACTTAACCCCTGCCTGGTGAGACAGGAGATAATCTAGCCTCTTTCTTGAGCCATGACCGTATTTAGGACGCGCAGTTGGGTTTCCGCATCTGTACAGCTCTAGATCGCGGTCTAGAGCAGGAGTGTCGGACCTGCGGCCTGCGGCCCACACACGGCCCAGGATGGCCCTGAATGAGGCTGGACACAAAATCGTAAATTTACTTAAAACCTTAGGAGATTCTTTTGTGATCACATGTCGCAGTGTGTTTAGTGTGTAGCCCAAGACAGTGTGGCCCAGAGATGCCAGAAGTTTGGACAGCTCTGGTCTAGAGTATCTATTCTCCCTGTCCGCCTATCTGTGTCCCGATCATCTTTCCAGAAACTCCTGCATTAAAACTGGTGGCAAAATTCAGCTGCAGAGTCAACACTGCATGCTATCTCAGGACACGTCTCCTTTCTGTAGAAGGAAGCCAGAATCACCCATGCTCATATGATTATGGAGAGAATACTCAGCAGTGTCGGGAAACCGGAACATGAGTAAAGAAGACCAAATGCAAACGTATCAGTTTTATGCCATATAAAGATCTCTCAGAGTGAGGAGAGGGACACGGGAGGCCAGAGTAGAGATAGAGGTGGCCCTTTTTCTCCCATTACAAGCCTTCAGTGGGACTGAATGCATCAAGGTTGTCCTAAGAGTAACCGTGACTGTGGGAGGTGTGGTTTTAAAGCTGCAGTTACTCTGTGTGAGGTCAAAACACAGACTGAATTAGGACAGTATGAGAGGTCAAGAGCCTGAGCACTGGGGAATGGAAAAGACAGTTGGTGGAGGGGACTCGTGGCCACAGTGACTGATTTAGGGAATTTGCAGAACACTGAGGTCTTTTTTTTTCTCATAAATGAGCACTTTCAAGGGACAAGACCTTCGGATTGGCTCACTTTCCATCCTACACTTTTGACTCTGCTGTGATTTGCTCTGACCAGTTGGAGAGGTGGACCTGAAAGCAGAAGAATATTGTCCTTGAATATGGGTTACATGTGCTTGATTTGCTCTATTTTTAAAAACAATGCAATCATTATTATGTGGATAAAGGGATTCTTTGTGCCGTCAAGGTGCTAAGGGTGTTTTAGAGTGCCACTTAAATACTGAAGAGTTAGCAATGGTGTGAGAGAGCACTAGCCAGTACCCTGTGGAGAATGGAACTACTAATGCCCCACATTTAACCAGTGAGGAGAGAAGGCTTAGAGGGTTAAATAGCTGGCCGTAGGTCTCACTTCTGTTAAGAGACAAATTCTGTTCTGCTTGCTTCTAAATCTCAGGCTTTGAATTACTAGGCTCAAAAATTGTTCAGTGAATGTGGCACAAAAGAAATAAGTTCCCAAAGTTGCTAGTATGAAACTTCAGAGGTCCTCCAAGGCAGGGAGACCCTCATGATCTTATCTTCAGCATCCTTCCTCTTTCCTATTTTCATGGGGGTAAGGACAGAACAAAGGGATAAAATCTATTAGAAATTTCCCTATGTTAAGTGCTACCTTTCTTTTCTTAGCACTTACAGTTCATGCTTTAAGAGGATCATTAATTAAAAACAATACCTCATATCTATGTGGTTGTTTGCAACTTGCAAGTCGTTTTCAGACATTATCTCTTCTTTGATTACTTTTCAGTCCTATGGAATTTATCAGTTCATCTCTTTCTACGTGATTCTAACTATTAAGAAAATGTTTGGGAAGGCAGGAAATGTAAAAAGTCATCATTCAACCAGGACATACATCCAAATGGTTGATTGATTTCTCCCATTTATCAGGATATTTCTTAGATGCCTCAATCTAACCTTTAAAAAAACAAACGAACAAAAAAAAAACTTGAAAATATATTCAATATTTTTCATCTGGCAGGTTTCCCAGATATTTCAAATATATTTTATTAACTAGCATCAGAAGTTAAAGTAGGCTGTTTTGCAGTGCTATCTCATTCCATCTCTTCTCTTTTTGATCCATTCCTACCTACCTTTTGAAAAATTCATTCACCCATCTCTCCAGGTTCACATCAATATACACACATGCACAGCATCAAAATACATAAAATTAAGTTTGGATTAGTGGCATTCCATATAATTTATTTAAAAATATTCATATAGAAATCACGAGCTCTGAATTATTAAAACTAAGATCTCTAATTGATATACTCTGATTATTCAGAATAAATTTTATTTTATAATTATGCCATTAACCATATATTAATTTTATTTGATTATAAGAATTGCAAAGTTAAGTGGCTGGAAATTACACAAAGGATATGTAGTCTGCCCCCCCACCCCAAATTTTCAACTAGATTAGTCTTAATCCCTCCGTTCCAACTAAGCGAAGCCTTTCAAAAATTGTTTCTTTCATATCTTAGAAGGCCATTTATGAAAGTCAATGTTCCTCATTTAAACTGTCATGCATTGACACTTAGAAAAGTGTTGGAAGAACATGCACGTTTAATAAACCGTTATACTTCCTTTGTTATTGTACTTTGTGGTTAACATAAAAGTTGTGGCACTCACTGTGTATCTTTTTTTCTACCAACTCTCATTAGAATAAGAGCCATGGGTTACCTTTATTAATAATAACTGCTATCCTTGATACTGACCTTAGACAAGGTTTTTGGATTAAGTAATTTTCACTCCCCTTTTCTTAGTGTATATCCTTTACGTTATAAAAACATGGGGTTAGATATTTTTTAAAAGGTTCTAGTATCTCAATTACTACTAACCCAATCAATTCCTGATTCATACAAAGCCCCTGCCTTTCTGTACCGATTGCAAAGTCCTTGGTGAGTCATCTTTCCATAACTGAATAGAGGATCTAGCTGTTGTCCTCACAGCTGTGTTAGTGGTCACCGTGATGGTCACCACAAAAGTCATCAGGAGTTGACCACATGATGCAGTCCCCTGCAGCTGTCCCCACAGAGCTCTTCTTGGAGACAAAGCATCTACATGAACACAAGAAGAGCAGTTGATGCTTTTGCAAGAAGATATGGGTCAAGAAATGCTCATGTAAGAAAGATGGCTTAAATACTCACTATGCAACTGCTTCTACATACCCTGAAGTTTACCTCGGGGTGTACCAACTCTTTGCCAACATCGCCTCATATCATATCAGAGTAAATTGGGAGTATAGGGCTCTTCTGGGTTGCAGGTGAGTTCTGTCATCTTCTGTATCTGAACTGAAACCCAGAGCTGGTGTCTTCCTCTCAGGAACAGTGAAGTCGGTGTTTCATCCCCAGAGACCTTCTCCCTCACTGTTTGGGGGTTGACGTGTGGTCGTGCTTTCCCCGCCATTCTCTCCATATCAGGTACTAAAAGACCATTGATGAAGCAGTAACCATAGAAAGCCTATCCCAATTTAAGCTGAAGGCTAAAAAATCTCTTAAGGGTTACACCAAGCAAACTCTGAACTCAGTATTCCCAAGAGTGAACACTGGGGAGGGAAGGCCTCTTAAAATCAATTCAGCCAAGAGTGATGGATTTGATTTAGGCTGCAAGGCCCCATCCTAGAAATCTACGTAGTAATTCATGTTCTCTGAAGGAATGGATATTTGACAAAGTAAGTCTGGTCATCTATTCTAGCAAAAAAGGAAAGGAATTTTCTTGAGGTATGGGAATCCCTAGTCTGGGAAACAGGAGGCCAAATTTCTATTTCCATTATTTTTTTCCTTTTCAGGCACTTCATTGTTAAAGTCAGTCAACCTATAGCTTCAAGTTATTACAATATTTCAAGATCAAGGCTTTTGATTGACTATAAGGAAATTACATTTTGAATGGAAAAACAGAAAAATATATAACATAAAATGAAAATTGTATACCATGCAGGGATTTTAGAAATAACCCACAGAGCTAATAATTGGTCTCTGGAGATGCTTTGAAGGATGTCAAAGATTTTTTCATAATTGAAAGTTAAGAACTGTATTGACAAGGAAAACAAAGTAAACATTATTACTGTGCCAACAATTCTGAAAAATTCAGAAGTCTGACTTGACACAGTATCATTGCCAAAGGAAGAGAGTTCTTAATTTTGAAGAATTTTACCGGATGCTTGAGTTTACTAATTATTTTGCTAGCCAATTACAGAAAACTAGCAATTAGAAAGAGATTATACAATCAATGTAAGAGACGGTAAGATAGGGAAAGAAAAAACATTTTGAAAAATACATGATTATTCATAAAGGATATATTTGCTACTATCAGTAGAACATGAAACATATTTTTGATTATTGCAGAAACTTAGTTTTAATAAACCTGCCATTTTTTATATTCATTGTTCCCATGCTACTGTGTTTTGTGTGGGTGGCAACCTATCAATAATCAATGTTGTGGTCAGACCAAGCCTCATAGTTCCTACTATGACTGCAAGATGCCCTTCAGCAATAACCATCAGGAAGCTCTGAAAATATAAACATTTGCTACTCACGAGATCCGGAAAATTACGTAGCACACTGAGGGTCATGCCATGAGGTGTGGGGCGATCTAGCAACTCAGCTTTTGGACTGTGAAACTTCTTATTCAGAGTTTCAAAGATGGGACTGATAGGAAACAGAGTTTACCAGGCCAAAACATGACTTTGATATTGATGAAGTTGGTTATTTTTGACAGACAAAAGACTCAGTAAGAAGCTTTGACCTTCCCCATAACTACCTCAAAGAATTTAGAAAGGGGGTGTAGTTCAGGAAATGAGATATCATCATAGATAACTAACTTATTGTAAACTAAGTGTGATAGAAATAAACTTCCCAAGGCGCATTGGATCAAAGTCCACTCTGTGTCCCATTGTTAAAGATGGCCCAGCAGACGTTTATTGATCAAACATTTGTTCTTCTGTCTTCACATGGTTCCAAACTCCTCCCTCCTTCTCCTTAGCTCAAGATAGCACATAAGCCTCAACTGGGTAATCTATCTTCTTGTTTCATATTCTTACAGAACCCCCACACATACGTAGTAATTTGGCCATTTTATTCTAGTAATCTGTCTCATGTTAATTTGATTATTAGTGTAACTAGAAGAATTTAGAAGGGTAGAGGAAAATTTATTTTTTTCCGCCCTGCAGCAGTGAGATAACGTATGTAAAATACCCAGAAGAGCATAATACAAGATAAAGGCTCAAGTTAAAATGAGTTAAGGTCCCTTCTCAATGTTCCCACCTTCAATTTAGTAGTTATTACTCCATAATATATTTGTTTGTCTTATACCTTCTTCAGTAGATTATGAGTTCTTCCAGTGTTTGCATTTTAAATACCCAGTGCACCATTTGGCACATAAAGCTTTCAATACATATTTGTTGAATGAATAGAATGATTTGTTGACCTCGCTTAAATTAATACGTGTTCACTAATTTTACTAATAAAAATTCTACAATAACTATAATTTAATTTTACAGTAAACGAAGTCAGGTTTTAAAATATCTGAAAAGTTGGAACACTGGGTTGTTTAAATGAAACTGATAAATCCCATCATATAAAAAGGTGAAATGAGACATTCATTCTAGACCCAGAACGATGCATACAAAGTAAAGAAGTGGTCCCCTGGCAATGCCCAGCCTGAAAGAAAGCTCATTTATTGTTTCAGTCAAGTTGAAAGCCCTGGGACGAAGGACTCTCCACACTCCTGCAGATCACTGCCCATGGAGAAAAGCATGTCAAATGAGCTACTCTCATTTGTGACGCTGGAAGTGGAGATGGAGAGGTCAGCAGTGCCCAGCTGAACTAGTCGAGAGGACTTAGAAAGAAAATTAAGTCAGAGAATCCTTAGTGACCTGAAGTCAACCAGGAAGAGTTAGGAGACCTCTTCCCTTGACCAGGAAGCAGAGCCTTTGTCTTTTTACCCAGGTCTGTGGTTCTCAACAAGAGAATCTGTCTAGGAAATCAAAATTTTGTGACATAGGAGCCAATTTTTAACTGCCAACAGTGCCCACCGCCAAATAAATTAACAAACAGGTTTTTTGGGGTATCCTTTCCTACTTATTATGCCATGTAGCATATTAAAATGTAATTAAATAAAATTTATTTTAGAATGAATTTAAATGCTATGCAAAGATACCCTGATATCTCAATGATCTACTTGGCACCATACATAGATATTACAATATTATTGACTGTATTTCCTATGCTGTTTTCATGTTCCGTGACTATTTTCTAACTACTGGGGGAAACACTCTGAGAAGCATATGATTGTCTAACTACTATGTTGTGCCCCTGAAACTAATACAAAATTGTATTGAATGTAAACTGCAATTAAATAATAAAAATTTTTTAAATAAAAAATTTTAAATATGCAATATGAAGAGGCTATACATATCTGTGATAACTGGCAGATGGCTAATTGTAACAATGCTTTACAGATTTGTTTCCCTGCCTACAATAAATTTGGTTCAATGACAACTCTTGATGAACCAATTTAACAACCACTTTCTGACTGTGTGAGAATCATTCTCCATAATGAAGACAGGATTTTCTTTTCTTCTCCTGATTTTATTTATTGCAAACACAATATTGTCTCAACAGGAAAAAAAAATGCTATACAATTTACTCTCGTGGTAAGTCTCTATTTGGGTTTTCAAAAGGTCAGGATGTGCATTTGGTAGGTGACCTAAAGAACCAACATACAGAAGTGATTAATCATTTCCGTGGAAAAAGGAGTAAAATTGAGAAATGTCTCAGAGCAGGGCTGTGAAGAAATATTTTCCCCTCACACTTTGTAAAGCAAGTTGTGTTAAAATCTTTGTTTCCTGACAGGCAGTATAGCTTATCAAACATAAAACTAAACTTTTTAAATGTTCTCAGAAGAAGGTAGTAATGTGACATTTGTGAATATTCGTGCCAGAAAGGACAGTGTATTCTTCCAACAAACATTTATTAGGCATCTGCTATGTGTGCTAAGAATTCTAGTCTTCACAAATACATAACCTTGCAAGAAGTATGTGAGCAAATATTGGCAATGAACGACAGTGTTGGCAGTGGAAGAGGGACACAGGATACTATGGAATCAGAGAGAAATTAACACTTGGGTTTGTCCTAGTAATTAGAAAAGATGTCCCTGGATTTTTTTACTCAGTGCCTTTTTTTTAAAAGACATTTTAATAAACAGCTTAGACTGACCTGGGCACATATTTGTTCAGTTACTGTCAAAACTGCATTCCCGCACCCAACCCACTCTGCCCTCTCTGCACCCAACACCTGTTCTGTGCAAGGCGTTGGGTAAATTTCTTCCCCAACCTTTTTAACTTTTGGGTTCTTCGGTCCTCACCATCACAGTGACTAGGTACCTAACTCCCTGACTATTTCTGACCCTAAGGTGAAGGGTCACGGAAGCCATCTAAGACACTTATACTGAAGGCTGTCGGCCAGAGTTAGTCTATCAGTTTTTCCCTTTCCTCTGTGGCCTAGCCCAGGTCCTAGCCATTTGAAACCAAACCACTTTACCCACTCTTTAAGAGGCATTTATTGAGCTTTACCAAGGCTGGGCTCTATTCTAGCAACTGAGGCGGAAGTAGTAAAACTAGCAGAGACTTCGCCTTCATAGGAAGGTGAGAAGGAGAGTGGTGAACTCATTTACTGAAGGTCAGATTGAAAGTCACTCACAGAATCAGACTTAGCCCCACTTAGCTCTCCCCACTCTCAAAAATCATGGAGATGTTTTTCTACCGTTAGAGTTTTGTTACCTGTTGACCTTGAACGCTGAAGATTCTGAAAGTGTGTGTGTTTGTGCATACGTGTGTGTGTGAGAGAGGGAAAGAAGCACATGAAGTGCAGGTCTGGCTAACCAGACCCTGCTAGTATCTTCAGTTCCATTAGCCCCTTGACTACCCTGACCTCACATATGACATAGTCCAGGTCCTCAATATTATTCTCTGTTTAGGTATAGACAGTGCCCTAAGCACACTAAGCCCTCGATAAATATTTATAGAACAGGAATGAACACATACATGTGAAATATTTGACGGACAATTTATTAAGTCTGCATTCATTGTGCAGAAACATACAGTAAAAGACAAATCACAAAGGGAAAAGAATCCTAGAATGAGGATGATATGAGAAAGTCAATCCACTGATTTGAAAATGTTCTGTTTCCAAAGCAGGCTCCCTTCTAGTTTCTTTCCCTGGGGTCAGTTATGGAATTGGTTCGACATAAATTGATATTGTCCCCAAACCCATTTTCAAATTTAGGGGGGATGTCTGAAAAACTGCCCATGGTCATTTTACACAGCAAATGCCCCCTGACCCCAGCTGGCAGCGTTGTTTCCACAGCAGGTGATGCAACAACTTCAGCTGTTCAGCAATCGGTGTGAATTGCTCTCTGCCATCAGTGCTGATTGGGAAAGTGGTTGAAGTGTCCAGGACACACACATATGTTCAGCCCAAGTTTGCATACATTTTCCCTCTTAACCAGTACCTCAAAACTGCTTCGTTATTAATAATTACCCTTTATTATAACCTGAGATACTTCATATGAGTGAAAGAATTAATTTCACTTGCTAAAATGAGCATGATTTTTTAAATTTCTAATACACTCTCAGTGGCATTTTTCCTCCATTTTCCACAGTTCTGGGGCTAAATTATTCCTGTAGTGTTTTGTTTTTGTTTTTTGTTTTCCCTCTGGGGCCCACTTTACTGGAAGGAGGCAAGCTTTAGCTCTGACATCCACAGTGTATATTCACGGTGAAAATTATATCTAATTTATTCTCAAAAATGTAGAAAACAATATTGGAAAAAAGCTAGAAATCAAAAGGTAATAAGGTTTGAGGAACAATTCTGCCTCGGCTGTCTGCATGCTGATAAAAGACAGTCCTCTTTCATGCGCACCAGTCATTTCACATTTCGCAGAAGGAAAAAGGTGAGGGGCTTGACCTTGTACTTGATTCCCCAGTTACTGAATGGGAGCTCCAAGAGGCAGCTGGAGGCTTGAGGGCTAAGGGTAAGGTACCTCTGTCATTTGTTATAAATCTCATGCTTGCGTCTGCAGGATTCGTATCCTTTTGAAGATCTGAGCTTTGGGACCCACCACCCACATCTTCCCAGAGAACAGCAGACTGACCTGCTACCCAATGGCCTCCCCAGAAGAGAAGAAAGGATGCTTTTGAAATAATTTCCTATGACAGACTGGGCATTCTGCACACTGGCTTTTTGGATAAATCAGCATTGCCCTGAAGAATCTTTATGAATCCAAAGAATGTCTATTTGTGCAGGACTCAATAGTAGCTTTTAATTTCATATTCTTTTATTATATTGATTTTATCTTTTTATTTATATGTTTATTTTTATTAAATTTTTGTTATTTATTTATAGCTATTTTTCCTATATATTTCCTAATATATTTTATATTAAAATATAAGAAATACTTTGGAGAGGGAGAGTTGTTTTACACTGGGTTCTTCAGAGGCCAAGCTAGAAACAAGGATTTGATTTTAAGTAGCTTATTTGCAGGGGGGACCTAGGAAAACCAGTCAGAGGAGTGGGGAGAGGCAGCTGGCATGACAAGGAAGCCCACTCAGATGTGTAAGGAGCAGGACTGCTCTGGGTCCCTAGGGCTCAGTATCTCAGGAGGCCTCTAACGCACTTCGTGAAACAAGGCTCCGAGTTCTCCCATCATAAAAGCACTTGTCCACCAACATTTATTCCATCATTGGTTGGTTGCTGCTTTCCAGGGACACGGCGAACTTTGGGCTTGAGTTTCACACAGACTGAGCACAGTCCTGGAGCCACAGAGAGGTGCCAAGCAGAAAATTGAGATTGCGGGGAGTCAGAAGCTGCAGATGGACCTAGGAGCGGTGAGCTCTGGAGAGAGATGAGCAAGGTATCCATAGCATTGGCTACAAGGCTCTGTGTTTGACTCCTGTGTGGGGAGAATTAGTTTAAGACACTAACTGAACAGTCCAGGAAATAAAGGATGAGAATTTGGTCAAAGGATTTTGGGGTCTGAAAAATTGCCCCTCTTATCATCTGTCTTCCCCAGTGATTTTTCAGAGTTTTCTAAAAAGAACAAGTTTTGAGAATTGCACGTTAATAAGAGAAAGGCAAAAGCATTCTCCCCATATATTCTACAGATGATTTCTAGTTCTGCTGCTCTCCCAAACATTTCTGGCCC
Source organism: Mormoops blainvillei (assembly GCA_004026545.1). Classification (NCBI taxonomy): domain Eukaryota; kingdom Metazoa; phylum Chordata; class Mammalia; order Chiroptera; family Mormoopidae; genus Mormoops; species Mormoops blainvillei. The sequence goes on along the minus strand of PVJD01003434.1, from coordinate 29,568 downwards.
TACTTCATAACTATCATTACTTATTGTTTTCCATCCTTTTAGTTTTCTAAGTGTTCTGACTCTTATTAACTCAGTTGACCTTGAGGGGACAGATAGGAGATTCTCATCTACATTTTTATAAGAAGCTAAAAGCACATAACTATTAAATAAATTATTCATCAATAGAGCTAGGGATAGAACCTAGGTCTCAATAAATATTTATTGAGCATCTATATCCCAGAAACTGTGCTCAGTTTTGGGGATATGAAGATTAATAAGACATAGGTTTCATCCTTGACAACGTCACAGGCTATGGAGAGAAACAGATGTATAAAGGGCGCAATCATAACACATTGCAATATTTACTAAAATAGATGTTAAAAATATACTGTGGGAATACAGAAGAGTTAACAGGTAAATTCCCCTGGAGGAGCTGATTAGGTGTTATTGTTTAAGATGGGTAGGTTATAGTATGGATACAAACCGCTCCAAACTCTTAGGACCTTAACACCAGAGAGATTTATTTCTCACGTACATCATCTTTCCTGTGGTCTGGTCACTCACCCAGACTGCTGTTCTCATGTAGTGACACAGAAGTTGAGGGCTGCAGAAAGATTCACCAGTCTGTAACTCTATAATCTTTTTTAAAAATTTTATTGAGTATGTTGTTAACAGTTGTCCCATTTTTCCTCCCTTTATCCCCTCTGACCTGCACCCCATCCCATCATCCTCACACCTCTTAGGTCATGTCCATGGGATGTACATATCAGTTCTTTGGCTTCTTAATTTCCTATACTATTCTTAACCTCCCCCATCTATTTTTTTTTTTTGGTTAACATTTTCCTGCCCCCACTTTCCCGCCCTCAATCCTTCCCTCATTTGGTTTTGTTGATGGGTCCTTTATGCATGTTCCTTGATGACCCTTCCCCTCCCTTGACCTCAGTTGGTTTAACAAACAAAGACAAAATATAAAGAGTTATGCAGACACTCTTAAATGTTTCCATGCAGAAGTGACAAATGAACTCCTCACAGTACATTGGCCAAAGCAAGTCACATGGTCACACCTTAGTTCAAAGGGATGGGAAGTGCAGTTTTGTATGTATCTGGAAACAGAAAAGAATCAGAAATATTGCTGAGTGGCAAACTACCCTTCCAAAAGGATTGCATATTTGAAGTAGGTCGAGCATACTGATGGGGAGAAGGTACTCCTGGCAGTCATAAGAATCTATATAAAGAGATATAACATGACCAAACATGTTCACAGTTTCAAAGTTCGTGAACTTTGAGGAACCCAGAATGTGTGTAGGGAAGTGGTAGGAGATAATAAGGTTAAAAAGAGCTAAATAATTAATGGCTAAATGGTTTTGGAATCCATCATCATAGAACCAACAGAAATTCAAAAACAAGAGAGATACATGATAAGCTGCATTTTTTACATCCAAGGCATCATGTTAATGGAGAATCACTGCACTGTGACACCTCTCAGGAAACACAAATTTCTAAAAGTGACTCCATAAGTAGAGTATGTGTTTGAGGATGGGAGCAGCAGCAAATGTCAGATAGATTGAGTTAGGCTGTGTCTTATCGAACCCTGGCCTGGTCAAATTCCCTTTGACATTTTGGGTTCATGGACACTAAAGTGCGTATGTACCAAAGTGTATAGAGAGGATTTATTCTTCTTGTGTGTCATTGGAAGGGTGGAGGTGGAGTGATCTCTCAACCATGTGCCTTTGTTTATGGTTTCCCCTGGCAAGTCTATAGACATTCTTTCCATCCTATGAGTCAAAGAATGGGTAGTAGATATTTTTACTGTTGTTAGATTTAAATAGGTTAGAGCAAACCTTTCATACAAAAGATGGGTAGCAAAGATGGAGGGCAGGTCTATAAATCAATGGCTACCTTTTAGGTATGAGCCAAAATATCATTACTTATTTGGTACTTTATCATCATAGGGCTAATTAGAAAGGCATGGTATCATTGCAATTCTCTCATCTGTACCTTTTCCTAATACTCTAGAGAATTAAGCACATTGTCATGTGCTTAAGCTCATGATTCAGTGGTTTATTGAGTACCAATGTGGTAATGAGAGCAATGGGCACACAGTAGGTCTTCTGTGTAGGGAACTTGTACTAAATTAGTTATTTTTGCTTCTTTCACCACTACAGTATAAATTCCTCAAGAACAATGCCTATGTCTTTCTTATGGGTTTTTCTATCCTCAGTGCGTATCTCAGTGTCTGATATATTAGTGCCTGGTGTTCAATAAATGTTGATTGAACAGAACTGAATTGACTAAATAACCACTCCCAAGTGCTGACTGGGGCTATGCTAGCCTAAAAGAACTAAGACAACATGCCAACAAATGAACAGATTCCTCTACAGCATCTAATTAGGTCAAGTTAAAGCAGACCATTTGTTTGGAATATATACCTAAGAAAAGAGAGACAAGTTCACACCTTGACCCGCAGACACAGTCTTAAAGACTAAGCATACACAATCAGGGACAGGGGTAAAAGCAATGTTCCCTGATGTTCTCGGCCAGTTAGATACGTGACTCTAATTCGGCTGCAAGCAACAACGCCCAGCACATGAAAAGGCTCTCTTGCTGATTCTGGCTAACAATTTTACTGAGGAGATAGAGCCTAGAGAGTAGTTTTTAAGGGATGACACGACACTTCGGGGTTTCTAATTAACCCTGCCAAGGTCCTGCCAGTGTATCCTTGTGGGATTGCCTTCCAGCCAGATAGTCAAGCCATTGCACTAGGTTGGCCATCATCATTGTATGACATGAATGGACAGAAACAGAATTCTGAAAATTTAGTAAATACGGTCTGTCCTTAGTGGCACATTTTTCTGTTTTCTGTTTTTCAGAGTTTCCAGGGACTAATAGAACCAGTATTCTTAATATTCTTGAAGTCTTTTTAAATTTTTATTTAAAAAAAAATCTTATTTATTTAATTTTAGAGAGAGGGGAAGGGAGGGAGAGAGTGAGAGAAACATCAATATGCAAGAGATGTTTCAATCAGTTGCCTTTCACACATCCCCAGTCGGGGACCTGGTCCACAACCCAGGCATGTGCCCTGATGAGGAATCGAACCACCGAACTTTGGTTCGCAGGTCACAGCTCAATGCACTGAGCCACACCAGCGAGGGCTATATGCCAAATTCTTAACACTTTCTTTTCCTCTATTCTACCAATCCCTATTGACTTCAATAAAAATTTATTTTAAGTTGTCTATTTTTTCCCCCTCCACCATCACCACTACATCTCTTCAGGCTTTCTTCTCCTTTCAGCTAGAATATTTTAAATTTAAGATCTGGTTACGTCATTATTTTGTTGAAAGCTTTCCGCGGTTTTTCAAGCCATGGAACCCTGCCACAGGACCCTCATGCTCTCAGCACGGTCTAACTCCTCAGGTTCGCCTTCTCCCACTCACCCCTCAGTACACCGCCACAGTTCATCTTTGGCTCACCTCCTTCTTCCTCAGACCTAAAAAATTTCCCTCTCCCAATACATGCACTCTTATTTCTAATGAACCCCTCTTCGCCCTGTACTGTCCCCACAAAATTTACCTACTTGGAAATGTCTTTCATACCCGACCTCATTCCTCAGACTAATTCACGTTCTTCTGTTAAATAATCTCATACCACCCTGCACATTTCTGTCACAGCTCTTAATATTAGAATGTTGTGGTTCTGTGTAAGTAATAGTAGTGTGGGAATCGGGTCCACTTTGCTTGCCATGACACCCCCTGCAGCAGATGTGGGGTCGGCCCACAGCGGACCTTCAGCATATACTTGTCTGTGTGGAAGGAATGCAGTGTGCCTCCTTATTCACAACTGTGTGTGTGGAATGCATAAGAGGGGAGTGATCGAGGCTCATTCAGGAAGCCCACCTCATATGCAAACCGCTTCGAGCAAGCTACGTTTGATATTTCAAGGATCTAAAATAGACCTACATTCATTTTCACTCAATATTGAAATTTGAGCTTCCAGGATAGAATGTGAATTTGTCATCTTTGATATTTAAATTAATTTTACATTTGCATTCATAGTCATATTTTTATTTCAGTTACTTCCCTGCACAGTCAAGTAAGAAAGAACTTTATTGTACATCAATGTATTGGGTTGGCCAAAAATCTGTATGGCTTTTTTCCGTAAAAGACAAGACACATTTTTCATTTTCACCAATAACTTTATTGATTTTGATATTTTGAGCATGTCAGCTAACTCCTGCTATTGGCTCCTAGTAGGTAGAGGCCAGAGGTGCTACTAAGCATCTTCCAATGCATAAGACAGCCCCACAGCGAAGAATGATTTGGCCAAAATGTCAATAGTATGAAGAAACTTGGCAAACTACTTTTGACATGTTCAGTCAGAGCCCCTTCTCCATACACTGTATAAATCTTACCCTGCATTTCAGTTGTGTTTTCACCTTTCTTGAAATAATAAGGCATAATATGCCAAAAATGTTGCATATATTCTTCCATCTTCAATATTAACATGCTTATACAAAAATTCACCAATTTTGATAAGTTTTTGTTAAATGCACACTGACATGACAGCTATCATAATACAATCTAACAAAATCATATGGAAAAAACTAAACAAACTTTTTGACTTACCCAGTATTTCCTCTTTTCCCACTCATGCTTCAACCCATTGCAATAGCTTTAGGCTTTATGTTTGCAGTGAAACTGTCTTCTGTGCGTCTCAGCCCATCTGATCAGCCAGGAGTGCCTGGGAGGGGTACTCATATGCACCCGCACTGCTAGTGGCATACCCACAGATATTTCCTCTAACTGGAAACAATACTGTCGCTGGACCAGCCCTTTTGGTTCTCATTATGAATTGTAAGATGCATCTCATCAACAACTACCCAGGGACTTTGGGAAAAAACAAAGTTTATTAGTTACAAGTCCTGGAGGGCACATGGTACACCAAGGGCCACACAGCAAGGTCAGGAGAAGGGAGAATGAGAAGGAGGGGAGAGAGAGAGGGCAAGAGAATAGAATGTAGGGTTCTGCATATGTTGGGGGGACAGGGTGACAAGACTTTTGCAGGTTCATTTTTTATTGGTGAATTTAAAATATAAGAGTGGGAATTAAACTATGGAAAAGAAAGAAACGGGATCATTGAAGTGTTCAGTTTTCTAAGTCACTCAGGGATTTCTGAAAGGGGGACTTTGAGGAGGAGGGCTGGCTCCTCTACTGGCTGTGTAGCTGGCATGTGTTGATTCCAGATCTTTGAATCCAGTCTTTGAAATGGATGCCTCAAAAGCTTAATATCAAGAATTTACATGACAACAAAAAAGCTAATGGCCAGGCACATAGATCACACTAACCCTTCTCCACTTACCTTGCTAAGGATACTGGCAACTTCCAAATTACTAAATCCACTGCATTCATTTTAGTCATGACCTCATTTGACTCCGAAGGAGAATTTGACACAGTCAACCAAACTCCTCCCCTATGATTCTATTAGATCCTTTTTCTAACTCACGTCTTAATGTCCAAGCCACCTTCTTGTGTTCTTGCCTCCACTGCCCTGCAAACCTCTTTCCCCAATTTTGCACTTTAACTTCAGCAAAGGGGAACGTTAAGAAACCACCATGTAAGCTTCCCAGCCGTATCACACTCTTTCATGCTTTTATCCTTCGCACATGCCGTTTCCTCTTTCCGGAAACCCCTCCTCCTGTTGATTTCAACCTTGCCTCCTGCTGGAACAAAATTCCAGGACCGAGGTGGAGCTGCTCCTGCCTGGGGGACCCCATCAGCAAACCCGAACTTAGGCAACGTTATTGTCCCGGTAAGTGTTCCCCTTGACCGGGAGCACAGCGTATCCAGTCAGCCAACCCCTAAGGGACAAACCAGCCTCGGACTCTGTCCTAACTGCCTTGTTCTTCGTTCGGTTTCTGTTTTCTCTTGTCCTTGCTTTCTATTATTTATCCTATAAAAACTTCCTGCCTTCCAACCCTTGGGAACAAAGACAGCCCGCTTCATGAAGTGTTTAGTAAAGTTTGTTTGTATCACCTAAATGTCTTTAATCATTTTTAACAGACATTTACACTCTGAAAAAACATGGTGTTTTATGCTATGGGGGTGTGGGGTTGCAGGGCACTGATTCTCCTCCCAAATGAGATTTCCTTCCAGTGTGACCAGCCTTCAAATCCCCCGCCATCCACTGGAAACACAGGCCAGTCCCATTGTCAGGTTGGTAAGTCAGCTTCAGTCGTGTCCTCCCGGTCTGGATTCATAAAAGGTCTCTAAAAACTTTCAGGGTTGTGGATTGCTGCACGTCCCCAGGGTGTTTGTACCCATCAGCCAACTCCTCTCTAACCTATTTGTCCGGACAACTGGCTGCGTGAATGTAGTTACATGCTGATGGATCACTGGTACAGCCCAAAGAGTCCAGCTCCCAGGCCCCCTGTTTCTTCCCATTGTCACTCACGGGTCCCTTTCTTAGGATGTCCCCTCAGGGTTTTATCCTTCGTGACTCACCCTTTCCTCCCAGGATCCTCTTTTATACTTTTTCTATCTTCCACTTCGAAAACAGGAAAGAAGAGTGAGAAACAGTAGTTTAAAGAGTGCTCTTCTGGGGTCTGGTTTGATGGTGGGCAGGGAAATACCGGTGGGAGACCCCTAATGGAGTCAGTGGGACCTCACTTCCCAACAGACATTTACCTCTTGCAGCTCTTCTCTACTCTAACTTCGGGAAGTTTTCCATTTGTGCGACTACTTTAAAATGGGGGGATTTTCCCTCACGGTAACCTATTTTGCAGTGAAGGAGTGTTTTAGATCAAAATAATTCCCTTGATTTCTACGCCTTCATTAAAATTCACCCAAGTCAGCCATGTCTGTTTTAAAAATGAGTGTGGGAGTTCTCATGTCCCCATTTTTTCTTGGAAATTGCACCAACATCACAAGGAGGCCGTGAAACAGAAACGCAGTCCAGATGAAACCTGAAACCACATCAGAAGTTAAGGCACTGCCAGCGCTACCGGAAGCGAACAGGGGGTGTTCCGGGAGAGAAGCAACCGGAGGACTCCAGCCCCAGAAAGCTCTGCTCCTTAAACCTGTCCGCGCGGAGAACAGAGAATGCAGACCAAATCCTGGGCCTGCAACAGCAGTGGCCTGGCTGCAGGCAAAAGGTGCTCGCAAGAAGCTGAGGCTCTAACGAAAGGAGACACTTCACCCTAACAGTTCCCAACTCTTGAAGTGTTCTGCAAGGCTGCCACTGGCCCCTCTGCTGCATGAATCATCTGCTGGGTCCCACGCCCCAGAATGTGTCACATCGTTCATTTTTATTTCTTCCTTTTGTCTTTCTCTGCAGCCTCTCTTCTTCCCAAACTGTTTAGTTCTTTTCAGGTTACTGACTGGTTTTGCTGTTTCCTCTTGCTGCTCACCTTCATCTAATTTGACTTTTAATTTTTGCTCAGCTATAGAAGCTTCTGACATTAAAAACCAGTCTTGAGTGCCAACCAAAAGCCAGTCCATTCTGAAAAAGACAATTCACAGTAAACCAGTTTGCTGAAGAATCAGTTTGTTGAATGACATTTCTTTGAATGCACAAAAATACTAAAAGTTTATATAAAAACTTTTAAAGGAAAATTCCTTGAATATATACAGTAGATGAGAATATATATATGTTTCTTATAAATATGTTAATAAATATATTCTTGAATATATTCAATGAAAATCGTACATAAATACATTCCACTTAGCCAAATTTTAAGAAATGTTTAATTTATTAAAATTTAAGGCTAGTTTAGCCTTCTTATGAATTTAGTCTTAAATATCTTCATAAACATATTTTAAATATATTCATAAATTTATTTTTTTAATTTACTTCAGCTTTATAGAGGTATGATTGACAAGTAAACTTGAAGGTTGTTTTCGTGTGCGTTGTGGTGATTCATTATACGTATGCATTGTGGAAGGGTTCTCTCCATTTGATAATATTAACCCATCACATATTTACCCCTTGTTTTGGTGGCGGAGCATTTTTGTTCTACTTATTAACAAATTTCAATTACACAATACTGTAATCACCATGTTTTAAATTAAACCCTCAGAACTTACTCATCTTTTAGCAGAAAGTTTGTACTCTTTTTACCTATTTCTCTCCCACCTCTGCCCCACCCGAGGCAACCAAGCTTCTGGCAACCACTTTTGTACTCCCTGCTTCTATGAGTTTGACTTTTTTCTTTCTTCATCTTTCTTGTCCTGGATTACATATATAAGTGATACCATCAGTATTTGTCTTTCTTTGTCTGGTTTATTTCACTTAACACAATGCCATCAGTATCCACCCGTGTTGTCAAAAATAGCAGGATTTTTTTCTTTCTCATGGCTGAGTAATAATCTATTGTATATAGACACCTCATTTTTACCGCTCATTTGTTGATGGACACTTGGGCAATTTCCATATCTTGGCTATTGTGAATAATGCTGCAGTGAATGTGGTAGTGCAGCTATTTCTTCAATATTCTGTTGTGGGTTTTTTTCTTTTCTTTCTTTTTTTTTTTTTGCATATATACGCAGAAGTGAGATTTCTGGGTCATATGGTAGTTTTATTTTTAATTTTATCGAGGAGCTTCCATTCTGCTTTACAATATATATTTGAATGTATTTCATACATTATGTTTATGAATACATCCCAGATTTCAGAATTCCATTTAAAATTTTCCAGTTTCAAACTATTTTTTTTTTTAAATTCTTTCGAAATCACTTTCTGTCTTGTAAACATTTTGGCATTTTTAGGGTTTAGGTTTTGCTGTGTGAATAATGACCAAAGTTATCAAAGTAATGCAAAATAATTCTTTGACTAGGTAGAAGGTTTATAACAATTACTATGGCATGGAATATTTTTAATATTTTTCATAGACTTTGGTATTTTTACTCTACACTGAGGTATATCATACACACAGAAATATGCGAAATTATTTATGTAGCTGAGTGAATTTTAATATACGTATACATCTGTGTAACAGATCCAGATATAGAGCACTTATAATGCTGAGAAAGCCCTCTCCCTGTATCCCCTTCCGAGTCTACAACTCTTGAGATCTCTATCACTGTAGATTAACTTTGTCTGTTTATACCAGCTTCTGAAACAATGTTCAATTTGCATCATCTCTGCTCCTTGCTGCCTCAGCTGTTGGAAGCCGGGCAAGGTGAAGGAACTTTTGTGTTGGTGAAAGGAAGACAAAGGCTATAAGCCCCAGGAAAGGGAGACTAAGGGCAGAGGAGGAGAGACTGAGGCAGGGGAGAGTGTGAAGGTTCCAGAATCCAAGCGTTGAGACTTCCCACAAGCCTCTTAGGCACTGCCAATCCAGCCAGCGTTAAGGATCAGAGGTATTGTAAACAAGATAATCTGTTTTGGATAAACAAGTAAATGTGTAAAATTGATCATTTGATGAACTGATCTTTTAGTGTGTAGCCTCTCAGTGAATTATTCACAAGGTGAGACACTCCAAAGCCACTGTAGCCACTTTTTGTTATAACAACCAAGCTATTGTAGAGATAAAAGTCTAACTTTGCAACCAGAAAAGAAAGAAGGGGTCCAGCAGTACAATTCTCAGTTGAACTTCATCCACCCAGAGATGATGATAACAGAAACAGACTCAGGGGGTTCAAGGAGAAAGAATCTACCAACTCCTGACCCACTAGGAAGGCTAGCCTCCCCTGACAGGCCTGGTACTAACCAGCTAGCCCTAAGCAGAGATTTAAAGATGACCTTGAGCAGGTCCAGATAAAAAGTCACAATTTGACATCAGAACCCAGTTGTCACAATGTCCCTGATTATTGCCTCAGACCCTGTGTTGAGCTGATAAGACCCAGTCATAGATAATGTTTGGTGTGTGGGTGAGGGGAGCCAAGGAGGGGAAACAAGGATGACCCAGAGTTAAGGCTTGAGCAACTGGGTTCAAAATAGTGTCATTTACTAATTGGGAAAAATAAAGATTTGTAGGAAAAATAATGACTGCGGTTTTCACGAGGTTACATTTGATTTTCTTACAAAATGTCCAAGTCGATGTGGCAAATATCAATTGAATTTACAAGCCAGCAAAGGAGTACAAGGAGATAAATTTAGGAATCTTCAGCATATAGATGATATTAAAGTCACAGAAAAAGCAGTGTTTTTACAACTGTGAGTCATAATCCATTAGTATTATTACATTTATTTAATGGGTTAAGGCCAACATTTAGAAAAATGTGAAATAGAGTAGGAGATAGTGTAGAAGAACAGAAAACACCAGAAAGAATCAGATGGACTCATCCACCATTATTTTGTGAAAATGTTAATTCCAATATGTGTATTATAAAAACTATATGTTATATTACACGTACACACATACATGCACATACAAATACATATAAATATATATCTGGCATTCATGCCGTTAAGGAGAAGTTAAAGAAGAGATGAGGAGAGGGCCAAGGATGAAGTCCCGAGTGACCACATTTACAGATGAGAAGCTGGAAAATAATTCCAAGATCAAGTAGCTGGTGTTGATGTAAGGAAAACCGGCAATAGATGGGACATCGGATTTAAGACAGAATGTTTCAAATAGCAGATAATTGGCAACTGGAAGGTAAGAGAGAGGAGAACTGTCCTCCAGGAACCAAACTCTATTGAATTTGGTTCCCTGAATATTATTGGTGACTTGGCACAAGTCCTTTGAGTGGATAGTGGGAAAGAAGCCAGATGGGTGTGGGTTGATCAGTAAAATGGAGGTGAGAATGTGAAGACAGCATGTTTATATCATTCTTCAGAAAGCTTGACTCTGATGGAGCTAAAATGGAAGGGAACTGGATGGTGCAAGGTGCTTTTTGAAGATAAAATACTAATTGAAATAAAATTATTTTTAGGGACAAGAGAATATAGAATATATTTGCACATCTACTCTATTAATTCTAGCTCAGACATTGGTTCCCTGGCTCAGGCCAGAGCCGGGGCACAGGTAGACTAGGAGCGGTCCCCGGGAGCACAGTATGAGGGGACCCCGAGGAGTGCTTAGTGGCACATTGCTGTCCTTGACTCAGGTCAAGGTGTTGAAAGGCAGGTAAGTGAAAAATCATTTTAAAGAAAGATGACAGCGTTTAGTGGTTATATTTTGCTCAGATGACTTAAGAAAACCCAGGTCAACAAAAATATGTTGAATAACTATGTGTTTGGGATTGTACAATGTAACACATTTACAAAAACAAAAGAGAGCAGGTGGTATTGTACTATCCAGGAACTTATAATGAAGACGGGGAGGCAAGGCATATACACAAAACTAAATAATAGTATGTAATTTCATGCCTAAATGGTATAGAAAGTAAATGCTGCAAAACAGGATGATTAAAATGGGCTGTTGCTGTTAAGGGCACGTTCATAGAGCAGTGCTTTTCGAACTGTGAATCCCCGCACTTTAAGGCATTGTATTAGTTTGATAGGGCTGCTATGACAAAGAACTGTGGGTTGGGTGGCTTAAACAACAGAAATTTATTTTCACACAATTCTGGAGATGAGGAGTCCAAGATCAAAGTGTTAGCGGAGCGGCTTTCTTCTGAAACCTCTTTCCTTGGCTTTTATGTGGTCATCTTCCTTTAGTGTCTTTACATGGTCTTCCCTTTATGCGTGTATATGTCTTAAATTCCCCATAAGGACGCCAGTCACATTGGATTATATCCACCCCCAATGACCTCATTTAACTTTGATTATGCCATTTAAAATCCTGTCTTCAAATACAATCACGTTCTGAGGCACTCGGGGTTTGGACTTCAAAATAAAAGTTTTAGGGGGGCAGGATTCAGCTCATAACAAACATAATCATGTACTCAATTTATAGCCTATAGTAAAAACAATCACAGAGGACCCTGGAGTAAAGTAATATTTTAATAGGTGGAAGGACAGAGGGAGGATTATATAGGAAGAGAGTGAAGAGAAGATAAAAGGATGCCAAACACAACATTTTCCTGGGAGACTAATAAAACTCACCTGGTTGGAAGTAAACTCTTAAGCCAAGATGTAGCTGACCTTAAGGTTGGGTCATAGCATAGCTTTGAGGGCCAAGCTAAGAACGTGGATTTTCATATTGAAAAAGGAGGATTTTAAGTAATAATGATTTTGCTAAATTACAAAGATATTCTGCAGGTTCAATTGCAGAGGTGAGAGTCTAGAAGCAAGAAGAAGGTTTGGAGGTTGTTAGATTTCTCTGGCATAGATTGAACAGGGCCAAAAACAAACTGTGGACAGCGGAAATAGAAAAAGAAAGATGACTACAAGATATATGTCAGAAAAAATTATCAACAAGATTTGACTGAATAAATATAGAAGACAGAGGTAGACAACTAGTGAAGACGGGAGGGTCTCTGCATTTACGGGAGTATGTACAAGTGTATTGTCTAATACTGTAGCCACTTGCCAAATGGGGGTGTTTAAATTAAAATCAAATAAAAATTCAATTTCTCAATAACATAAGCCACATTTCAAGTGCTCAGTAGTCATGATGTGGCTACTGGCTCTAACACTGAATAGTGTAGATATGAAACATCCTCCATCACAGAGAGTTCCATTGGGCGGAACTAAAGAGTTTTATCAAGAGTCTTCTTTTGAGATGCTAGCTGAGCACCCATGCTTTTCATACTCAGAGGCATTTTCAGCTATAACTTTGGTAAAATTATTTTATTATCATTAGAAGATCCCATCTGCTCTAAAATCATTCACTCATTAGCCTACTAAGTTTTTGCCATTAGTTTCCATTGCTTGGGCTTCATTAAGTCCCATCGAGGGCCAGTTAAATACCAAATAATCTAAAAGAGACATGAGGAAATTATCATCAAGGAGCTTTAAAAACTACTTTTCAATGTGTAGAAGGTAAAGAAAAAATATGATGCTTTTTAGAGTTAGTACCAACTTCTAAGCATCTGTCAGAAGCAGGAAGAGTTAATTAGCTACCCTGTGGAAAGAAAATGGAACCCTCCAAACAGTCAGCTTCTTGGAGGAAAACAAGTGCTCTGAAGGCCTGACTTTCTGGTCAAGATTCAGTCTGAAGTAGGGGAAAATATTTGTGTATATTCACCAGTTTCATCCTGTGAGGTAATTAATATGTTTTTCCATTTTATAGCAGGAAGAAAGGTGTATGGAGAAGTTTACTAAGTTGTTCAAGGTCATTTAGCTAGTAAGTGACAGAGCGAGGTTGTGCACTCTGGTCATTTGCCTAATTCCAGAGTTCCCTTATGCTTTAGCTACCTCTTCATGGGAACACAAGCATCATATGTTACTTGTTGGTTGGGTGATGAGCTAGATCAATTAACTGAGTTTTTATTGGGGAACTAGTATGTCCTGAGAGTGTTCTCTTTTTACCTGTCTCGAAAGTGGTGGAACCCCAAAATTTAGTGTATAATCAACACTTTGGAAAACTGGTAACGTTCAGAAATGTCATTCTATTTTGCCATCTTGGTCTCGTGTAGTATCTGCTGTGGAACAGCTTATGTGACTGGGTTTATCATTATCACCTACTGGGATATATTTTATCTGTTGGAATTTCTCCACCTTTACTGACTGAGCAAACACCCTCAAACTTAATCCAATTAAAAACCCCCAAAATATAGAAAAATCACTTGTGTACCTAGCTTCCCTCAGAGCACTGAAGCATTATCATATTGGACACTGTCCCAGGGGATGTGAGTAAAGCTGGTAAATAATGAAGCTGACTTGCATGCCAACTTTTTGAAATTTTTTTCGGGTTTTTCAGGCACCATGATTTAGTATTCTTAATGAGTTCAATTGGTGCCAGAAAAATATTTGGACTTATTTTATAGGGGTATATAGTTTAGCTCATATGTAGGTGATGTCATCCCATATGAGAGTTCTCTAATTATTAATACACATGTTCTCCCCATTTGCAGCACTAATGATGTGGTAGTAAAAATCCTGCCAAAATTTCATTGAGACCATGAGTAACTTGCTTTCCAGATGTATTATCCATGACAAAATGTTGGGAATTTATTTTTCTTATAGGTTTCAGCAATAAGAAGCCTGGATTTTAATCTTGGGAGTTGCATAAAGGATACTATATAGCTAGAATGTGTTGGGGGCAATGCTGCCTGCCTCTGAAAAAAAACTAGATGAAGCAAGGAAGAGAAAAAAATTTTTAATTTTATCCGCAATTCCACATCTTTAGTACCAATACCCAGGAACGACCCAAAGCCAAAATCTTCCAAGAATTGGAAAAAAGGCATTGAATTTGATATGTGGTAAGACTCAGCATTCGGGAACATGGTGGGTACTAATCAGAGACCTCATCATAGGGAATAACGCAAAAGGGTACTTTCTCAGGGCAGGATATTATATTCTCATCTAGATATGGTTAAATTATCAACTTTCCTCTTCTGGCAGATTTTGTAGTTCCTGGATCTGCTTATCAGAGATAAAATTTCTATTTAGGGGATTTCTATGCCAATGACATGGCTTTTCTTGTCATGTCATATGCAGCTAGTTTCCTCTTCTCATTTATTGAAACCCAGGCATTGGTGTCTGTGAAACTGCCTGTTTCTTGGTAGATACAGGAAAAATGGAATACTTTTTGGTGAATTAGAATAATTCCTTCCAGGGACCACCAATCTTAGGAGAGGCTCCTGATTTCTACTGACTAGAAGTTTGAGTTTCTCTGACTTGAGCTCCTTAGATTCCCTCCATATCCCCTTGAAATTGCCCACTTTTAATATCAACACGCATTCTTCCTTTTCTCCTTCCTCAAGTTAGACACCATTCTCTCCTTTCACAGGCTCAACCCCCAGCCCTGCGTGCTGTCATATGAGTGAGTGGACCACACCCTGGCTGGGCCTCTCTCCCTCTCTTGCAAATGTCTCTCTGCTGTCTTCATTGGACCCTTTCTTTTTACATATTAATATTGTATTAATATTGAAAAAAGCCTGCAGCTTTTTCCTTGACTCTCTTTTCTTGCCTTCATTAAGTTACCTTGTTTACTTAATTTCTTGCTTTTTACAGTTTGCTTCCATATTAATTTCCAGCCTTAAGCATTCATTCTATATATTCTATCTTTTTTAAGAGCTGTTTTAATGGAAAATTTCATATGTACATAAAGTAGAAAGAATAATACAATGGATTCCCATGTGGCCATCACCTAGCTTAAAAATGATCAATGTTTTGCCAACCTTGTATCATATATACCCAATAATTCCTTAAATTAATAGTTAGATAGAGAAGCTTGATTAGATTCAGTTCAATTTTTTAGGGAAGAATACATCATGCACAAGTGGTTCTGTGTATTTTCTAACGGATTATTTAATTAGGCTTGTGATAACTTGTCCCAGATTATTCATGCTAATATTGTTCATTAGATTCTGTTTAGGTCAACCTGACCTATTCATTGTAAAGTTCTCTAGCAACTTAATGATTTTAGCATCTTTCATTATCTTTGTTTAGATCCACTGTTTTGTGAAAGGATTGAAAAACTGTGATTAAAAAAAAATATTATTTCTCCTTATTTACTTAATTCTCCTATCAGACTATTTCTTGATGAATTATCTAGTTACCCTAAAATAAAATTTATATAAAAAGGTAATATGCATATGTTATTTATTCTCTTTTTATAAATTTTAAGAGTAATTATGTGATGCCTTAGCAACTGTTAATGGTGATAAACACATTTTTTAATTTTTTATTTTCTGAAGGGGCCTATTTCCTTATGATCCCATGAATATATGTGCTTCATTTTGTTGCAGTCACTGTTCTCTTCTGCTGCTCATATTGGTGCAGATTATGCTGGGAGAGCCCCTTTGAAGTGGGATATCTGTGTGCCTTTGATGATGCTTTGATGGGCTTTTATTTTTGCTAGCATTCTTGCTTTCTAGCATGATAGGTTATTCCCAGTAAATCCTGTACATTTCTTCTCTAGAACTGGAAACAGTATTTTATCAAACATCCCTAGTTTCTTTTACCAAGAAGTGGTGTTGAGGGACCGTAATATGAGTTTTAGGAACGCCACTTTTCACTGGGTCATTGCTTCTAGGCCCTTCTCAGTGGAAAGCATTAGAATATACCTCTCACCCCTTTCTTTTAAAGATTATATGATAATAAATCATATTAATAGTTCCAATTTAAATGTAAGATTACACAATTTTTACTAAAATTCTTTGATTATATATTTGTATCTCTTTTCTCTTATTCTAACAATCTGGAATCCTAATGATAGTAACATAATTACTTATAGGCTTCATCATATAAAGTACTTACAATGATTTGAAAACAACAATTTCAGTTCTTTTAACAAGTCTACAAAATTGCTTTAAATTTTGTTGAAGTTATTTTGGGTCTTAGAATATATCCTACTACAGACCTGAAGTTAGGGTACTATGTTTTAAAAGATCATGAAGTAATTGATGTTCCTGTTTTTAATTACGATGCCAAATTGATATACAGTACAGTTATTTATTTGCTTAAGCCTGGTTTTGGCTTTGAAGAGTTTTTTCCTCTTTAATTAATGTAATTAATTAATTTTTAACTAAGTAAAAAATTTTATATGGTTCCAAAGTCAAAATTATATGACACTATACATTCAGAAAAGCTTGCATTTATCTTTGTCTTATCCACTCTTCATTGGTAGCCCTTTTATTAGTTTTTCATTTATTCTTCCATTAAATGATTATAAAAATAATAGAAATTTTGCATACAAATTTATGTTCTCTTTTTCTCTCACACAAAAGTTAACAAACTATTAACTCTTTTCAGTGGTTGCAATTTTTTATTTCACAATACTACATCCTGGAGATTACCAGGATGTATAAATCTTCCCCACCCATTTAGGTAGTTGCATATTACTTCCTCAAGTGGGTGTAAATCAACATACTTAGTCAGGTATTACTGGGCATTTGGGTCCTTGGTGTATCATATCACTTAACATCATATATCACTACATGATATATCCTATATTTTATATATATAATGTGCTCTTACATATATGCAGGGTCAGCAGAAGCAATGCCTGCTTGTGTGTGATCAGTAGTGTAATACTATGGATGTAATGATTTATAGTTTTAATTTGAATATTTTACCTAAAATGTCATACAGTGTGCTTGAGTGTGATATTGTTATGTTACAGCATTACATGCTTGTGATTTTGTAATAAAAGAGTTTGTAATAAAAAAAGGGCATTATTTGTGCTGGACCCTGTATTATACATATGATATATTATTTATATCATTTTTCCACTGTATTTTTCAGATAGATTCCTATAAGTGGGATTGCTAGGTCAATGGAAAGTGAATATACTTATAATTTTGTTACATTTTGCCAAATTTTCTTCCAGGTGGATTATGTAATTTTGTAATCCCACCAACAATGCATTACATTACTTATTTCCTCACAGTCTTATCAAAAGAGACTATTGGATTTTACCAATATGGTAGGTGGGAAGTGGTTTTGT
The DNA here is from genome assembly GCA_004026545.1 of Mormoops blainvillei. Classification (NCBI taxonomy): domain Eukaryota; kingdom Metazoa; phylum Chordata; class Mammalia; order Chiroptera; family Mormoopidae; genus Mormoops; species Mormoops blainvillei. The sequence goes on along the minus strand of PVJD01003434.1, from coordinate 12,150 downwards.
AAAAAAAAAAAAAAAATTGTATCTCTCTTATTGTGAGCAATACTAATATTGTTTCTTGTGTTTAAAGGTCAATTAAATTAATTTTTCTGCACACTATCCATTCATATCTTTTGCTTACTTTTTGTGTTGCTATTTTTCTTTTTTTTAATTATCTATTTTTAGGGAGTCCTTCATGTATTAAAAATATTGGTCTTTTATTATAAGTTGCTAAAATATTATATCAAATCTGCCCTTTGTCTTTAGATTTTACTTACAGTGTTTCTTTTCATTCAAAAGTTTTCACAGTTATATTGTTAGATTTATTATTATTTTCAATTACTCCTAGATTTTGAATTACTTATTTTATTTACCAGTACTTGTTTCATTGTTACATTTTAGATCTCTGATTCCTTTTACTTCAGTATTTTTCATTCAAAGGTAATATACCAAAAAATTAATTTCTCCTTTTCCCCTTCTCTCTACACTTTCTTTTCTTTACTTCTTTCTTTCTATTAATTTCTCCCCACAATTTTCTTGTCATTTGAGCCCCAAATCTCAGGTCATTTTTTATTTCTTACCTGCCCTTCTTACTTCTGAATAGATTTCTTAAAATCTTTTTGTGATATTTCTCACCTGGTACAACAGAATGCCATGGAATATTGTTAAGATCATAGAAAAAATCTAATAAAATTCCAGCTCACTTACAATTAGACATTGGGTCTGATTTAGCTTAAAAGTATAATAAATCGAATATAATATATATTGGTTGGTGATACTCAAATGGAAGAAAAATCAATTGATTTTTATTAAGTACAATAAATCAAACTAATAATTGATAGACTCCTCATTCTCTGAACAGGTTTTAGAAAAAATAAATCTGTGACAAGTAATTATTTTATGAGAGTTTAGATAAGACGGACAACTCATGACCATGCCTGCTTCTGATGAACCATTACAGCAGGAATATGGGGCAACTGAATGGTGTATCTTGTTTGTCCAAAGGAATGTCCATGAGAAAAATTATCCAACAATTATCAAATCACGGTTCAGTAGAAGTTATCAGCATCAAAACTGCTTATAGTTACATCCAATTTGTATAACACCAAACAGTCTTGGACCAAGCATGAAAATAGTTGATTGGTGTCACTTCTATGGCTTTGTTTGTTTGTTTGTTTTGGGTTTCAGGGGGAGGGGTTGGCCTATGACACCTAATAAATAAGCTTATTTTCTTTTTAAACTGTTTGATGTTTTGAAGTTTAGTGTGGGAATCCTTTGGTTAATTCACATATGCTATTGTTTAATTTCTTAAAGAAATCCAGATGTCCAATATTATTTGCTAACTGATTTTTAAGGCAAAAAAAACTTGTAGAGAGCTTTGAATGTTGTTATGTTGTTAATGGTTTGTGTAAATAATGAAATCTGTGGTAAATGAGACCAGAATTTTACTTTCATGACTTCTCAAGACAGTGTACACAGTTTTAGGGTCACTGATGAATACATACAAAAAAATATGAGTTGATTTGAAAATAGTCTATCAGGAGAGTGTAAATATTCTTCTGTCTTAAAAGAGTAACAGCTTTCTTGTTTTTAGTTTATCATCTTTACATTTGAAATGGAGCTTGTAACATAACAATTGAGCAAAGTGAGTTTAGCTTTAAAGTATAATCGTAAGAAAAAAGAATAGCTCTGACAAGAACAGCAAACTTCTTAACCAGTGAATTTTAGAAACAGAGTTTAAAAACTTTAGAGCTAAAAATTTCTAATTCAAAGAGGCCGTCGATTAAGAAAAACTACGAGACTCAAAAATTATTTATTTTTGTGATTTCACAAATGATAATCAAAAATAGATGCCCAAAGGTGTAAGGACATAATGTAAACCAAAGTAAGTAGCACACTGTTGATAGCTTTCTAGTCAATGTTGTCTGACTTTTAGTCTCTGTCCATTTTCTATTCCAGGTCATTTTGTGCCAGTCAGGGCTGTAGCAATTTGTATGTGATTTGTTGTTGACAAACAAGCTATGTGCATAGAATCAGTTTTAGCCCTGGTCGTACACTATGATCGATGAAGAATCAGTGACACACTCTCTCGCCATTGTCTAAGCTAGATACTGGGTTTCTAGGTAAGTTTTAGGTGAGCTGGCTATATTACACTTTGTGTGCTATAGTTTCTGAAGCATCAGTTCATACACATTATCCAACACAAATAAAATTGAAGTAAACACATTCATGAATTATGTTATTTCAAATTGCATAATAGAGCTTGTATAACTCCTCTGTGAAGTGAAAATGGTCTGAAGATAAATCTAAAACTTTTTTTTTGTCCCAAGAAATTGCTGTTTCTATCAATATGGTAATTTAAATAATGTGAATGACTTTTCTGATTGAAATAAGTAAAATTCTGGATAAAATGTATTTGGAAGTCTTTTTAAACATACTGATGAAAATGAAGACTAAGCAGAGGCCAAACCAAAGTTAAATGGGAATGCTGTAGGGAAAGCACATGTTGGTCCTGGCTTTTACTCTGAAATTGTTTGCCCTGAGAATTGAGGTTTCCATCTGAACGTTGTACAAGCAAAGAGGATGATACAAGACCTCACGAGTATATATGTATATATTATACCTATGGTGTATGTATGTGTATATATATATATGAAATATGATATATAATATATAAATACTGTATGTGTAATATATACATATATCTATCACATATAATTTCAAAGGTAAGTCATTGAAATGAAATGGAAGAAAAAAACCTAAGAGATAACGAATAAGAATATATCAGAATTGTTGAAAGTTACCAATTCTAAGATGTACAGAACCTAATGAATTACAAACAAGAAAAAAATCCACGCATAGGCACATTAGCCTTATGTAGCTGAATATCAAAGGGAAAGATATCTTTAAGGGAGACAGCAAACAACAGACCACCTACAGAGGAAAGAAATTGTACTAATTTCTGATTTTTCAGAGTCAGCAGTGGAAGCCAGATGTCAGCAGAATAATTTCTTCAATATGCTATATGTATATATTTTTAAAAATCCTCACTAACAACTTAGTATTTATCTCCAGAAAAACTATTTTTTCATTAATGAAGACAAAATAAAGACATTTCAGAGCCAAAAAAACACTGATGAATTTACCACCAAAAGATACTCACTTGAGGAAATTTGAAGGATGCCTTAGAGAAGATGGTAAACGTTTCTAGGTAGAGTGTTTAATGTGAGTGTATGAGAAGTGAATAAACATGTTGGCAAACACGTGGGAAAGTCTAAACAAACATGAAATGTATATAATACACGTAATGATAATAATGATTAATTTGTGGGCATAAGAATGCCAGAACTAAAATCCTGGACCATAATTACATGTAAATTGAAGTGGAGGTGATGACAGTTCAAATGTTTAAATTTGTTTAGATAATTTGAGGGATGGGGATGGGTATGGATGAAATTTAAACTTTGTTGTGTGTGCATATGTTAAAAAAACCGAGGTCTAAGTGTCATATGGAACCTCAGTTGGATCCTGGAACAATAATATATGAAGAGTATTAGTAAAAGCGAAATAAAATATGGAGTTTATTTAACAGTAATGTACCAATGTTGGTTTCTAGTGTGACAAATATACTGTGGTAAAATATTAACAATAGGAGAAATTGGGGGAGGGTTACACTCAAACCTTCTGTAATATCTCTGCAACTTCTTTGTGAATCTAAAAATATTTCAAAATAAAAGCTTTATTTTAAAAAATAAAGTAATTGCAAAAAGAATAGCAAACAGCACAGCATAGTCAAACAAATGGAGGGGGAAAATGAATTAAAAGAGAGAAAAACTAAATTTATTCAGAAGAAGTCATGAAAGGAACATAAATGTGTACACACACAGATGTATGCATGTACACACACAGACAGAAAACTAAAAAAAAAACGAATTAATACCACAAAATTAAGTGAGAGAAATAAAGTCAAATATACAATAATCACAACAAATATAACTGACCTACATTCTCCAGTTACATTGACAAAGAATGTCAAGTAACTATATAAAATACCCAATAACAATGTATTTTAAAAATATATATATCACACACTAGATCACAACAAGTTTGGCAGTAAAACATCAGAAAAAGATATACTAGGCAAATATGAACCATAGTAAGGTGGTAGAGCTGTATTAATACCAGCTAAAAATAGACTTCAAAACAAATGTATTATTAGGGATAGTAATACATAAAATGAAAGATTCAGTACATTACATAAAAATAAAATTTTTATGGGAAAACATGAGAATTCCATATGTTATATGTCTAAATAGAAGCTGCAAAAAAGGCAAGGAAATGAATTCTCCCCTAGAGCCTTTAAAAGAAACACAGAAAGAAAAGAAACACAGATGTTATCGACACCTTGACTTTAGCACCAAGAGAATAATTTTAAACTTCTGACCTCAAGTATGCTAAGATAATAAATTTGCGTTGCTTTAAACTATTACATTTGTCTAATTTGTTATAGTAACAACAGGAAACTGAGACAAACAGGTATGTCTTTGAAGAGGATACACCAACAGCCCATAAAAATACAATATGATGCTAGGCCTCACTAGTAGTGGAATTTAAACTAAAATTATAAGGAGATAACATTTTAATACCATCAAATTAGACAAAAATTAAAATTGATAATCCAGGTGTATGGAGAGATAAATAAGGAGCATTTAGAATTCTCTCCCACTGCAGGCAGTGTAAGTTTATATAAACAATTATGCATTACTTAATAAATGTAAGTACACACATGTCATATAATCTAATCACTATTTCAGGTATTTATATTAAAGACGTTCTTGCATATGAGTGCCTAAGACATGTATAAAATCTTCAGGGCAGTATTTTGTGTAATAGCAAAAATATGAAAATAATTTAAGTGTTCTTTAACAGGAAAATGGTTAGTGTTGGTTTTCTCTCTGAAAAGTAGAATATTATATAGCAGTAAAAATAAATCAAGTAAAAATATACATATCGATGTGGATGAATGTCAGAAGCATATTGTGAATAAATGAGGTTTGGCAGAGAGGATTACATACAATGCGATTCCATTTACATAGAGTTCAAATATATACAAAAATAAAACAATCTATTGTTTGCAATAGTAAAATCATGAATAAAAATAATGGAATGATCAACAATATTTGGGATAGTGATTACGTGAAGAGGAGGGGTTGAATTGGGCTGAAACACACACGGGTTTTAAAGATACTGATAATTATTTATTAACCTTGGTGCTGAGTTCATGTGTGTTCACTTTATTATTATAGTGTAAACTACACATTTAAGTTTTGTAGGCTTTTATTCACATATGTCTCACAGTATAAATTTTTTAAAATTTATTTCATTGACTAATAAAGGAAAAATCGTTTTTTGATTGAAACACTAAAATATCCATGTTTTAATAGTTTGTTTAAATGTATTTAGTGATTCTTAAATTTGCAATTTAGAAAAGTACCAATCTTTACAAAAATTTTAAATATTCATTCATTCATTCATCCTTTCTATACATACTTATTGATGCCTGTCTATCAAGTGCTGCAATTGCTCTTTTTTTTTTTGGATCACTATTTGATTAAACATTTATAATCTTTTAGATATCCAAGAGGCAACATTCTTATTATTTTATTTATTTATTTATCTTTTACTTATATATGTTTGGAAGACAGGGGGTTTTTTTGTATATTTTATTGAGTATGCTATTACAGTTGTCCCATCCTCCCCCCTTTATCACCTCCACCCTGCACCCCATCCCATCATCTCCATACCTCTTAGTCCATGTCCTTGGGCTACACACATCAGTTCTTTGGCTTCTTAATTTCTCACACTACTCCCAGCCTCCTCCTGTCCACTTTTTTTTTTTTTTTTTTTGGTTAACAGTTCCCCACCACCGCTTTCCCCAGCCCCACCCACCCCCACCTCCAGCCCTCAATCCTTCCCCAATTTGGCTTTGCTGATGGAATGAGTCCTTCATGCATGTTCCTTGATGACCCTTCCCCTCCCTTCCCCTTGTCATCCCCCCCCTCCTCCCCTCTGATTACTGTCAATTTGTTTTTTATTTCAATGTCACTGGTTATATTTTGCTTGCTTGTTTATTTTGTTGATTAGTTTCCACTTACAGGTGAAATCATATGGTATCTGTCTTCACCGCCTGGCTTATTTCACTTAGCATAATGCTCTCCAGTTCCATCCATGCCGTCACAAAGGGTAGTAGCTCCTTCTTCCTTTCTGCTGTGTAGTATTCCATTGTGTAAGTGTACCACAGTTTTTTGATCCACTCATTTACTGTTGGGCACTTAGGTTGCTTCCAATTCTTGGCTATTGTAAATTGTGCTGCTATGAACATTGGGGTGCATACATTCTTTTGAATTGATATTTCAGGATTCTTAGGGTATAATCCCAGCAGTGGAATTGCTGGGTAACAGGGCAACATTTTTAAAAGACTGCATGAATATACTGATCATCCTTAACCGAAAGGTAAAAATAAAATGGATAATAAGAGAACGTATTGGAGAGAAGCTGAAAGACAGAAAAAGAAAATTACAGAAACAAATTATCATACAATATGTCGTCAACCAAGGAAGACATTGAAGAAACGGTAGCCTAAAGTTAAGAACTTGCTCCTGGCCAGCTTCCTCATTGTGTTGTAATATGCTGTTGTATATATTTTCCTCCATCCCCAGATCAAGGTATTTTGTTGCATTCTGGTCCGTCTCTAACATACAGATACTAGATTTCTCATAACGTCACAAACAGCAGTTGAAAGTATGTTAATAATCCCAATTATGTTTCCAATATTCCCCTAGAGCTAATGAGTCTTCAGGGGAGCTTCTCAGAACAAAGTTTCCTGTACCAGGGGGCAATACTGGGTGTATTAGGAAAATGATCAAAGACTTGTGAAGGGTGACTGAGAAAAGCAGAAATGGCAGGATTCCATCGCAGAGGGTCAACATCTGGGCATGCGTTATCCCCCACCGCGGCATGATCATTTTAAGACATTTATGACTGATCCGGAGAAACAGGAAATGTGGTAGTTGAGAATACCTAAGGAATGGACGTGCTCTACCTTACGTGGCCCCTCAGTGCCGTCAGTTACCACGGCGATATTCCCATTCAAGGATGTTAGGGGTCAGAGAACACTCAGTGCTCCGCAAATTATAGGAGGCACTTCTAAATTTGTCCCAGTTTCTCAAAAATTCACAATTAATTATAAGAATTATGAAAAGAGCCAAGAAAGCAATTTAACATTTTCACATGTCTGTGTTATGTTAGGGACTTTATACGCAGAGGAAATTAACCACTTACAGGAATCTGACGGACAACTTGAGACCACTGGTGCTCAGAAAGGTGCCAAACACTTTTGTTGCTCACTGGCCAGCATCCTTTCCCATTTTTTCTTGTAATATTACCTGAATATCTTTAGAAAAACACTCATCCCCTATGTGATTTGAATACCAATGACCTCGTGCTAGCTCTTGAGGTGAGCCATGGTGGGTTTCAGTTAACCCAAGTGTCCCCACATTCTGGCATTTACCGTGGGATGATCCAGTCAAGGTGTTTTCTGGACAGCTAGGAAAGGCTGGTACTTGACTCTTTCTTTTCCGAAAGGACAGGGGTTCTGGAGCTTGGACACAGACTCTCTCCAAACTCTAGACAGGCTCATTTGAGCCTCAGTAGACCCCATGCTCGGCCATGTCCTCAAGATTCCAGTTTTAGCAAGAATCCTGCTAAGTTGGTTTATCAAGATCCTGATACCTCATCACCCTCGATATCTAATCGAATTTCTCATCCCTCCTATCTCCCAGATCATACTGGATCACCCTGGCCTGCCATCAGCATGAATCCTGCCCAGCAGATTTAGCCAGAATCCCCCTAACCTCTGATGTTTCCTCTTATTAACTTACCACCCACTGACCCCTCATGCTGCTCCTTGGCAATAGAGTCCCTACTTTTCCTTATTGTGCTTGGAGTTGAACCCAACCTCTCTTCCCTACCACAAAACCCTTCTGGTATAGGGAGTACACCAATTTTACTATTTTAACAACTTGCAGAATATTTTTTTAACAACTGCTGTGGCCACAGGCGCTACCTAAGGGGAGCCGACATGAGAAAACCGAGGGAAAATAATGCAGATGTTCTGACGACCTGATGACCCTCCGGACAGCCTAACTTGGAAACAAATCTTTTCTTTTTTTCAAAGTACTTCAAATGAATTCTATCGATTTGCTTTGATCTGCAATATTCTGAACTAATATTACTAAGTAAGAAATTGGATATTTAACAATGGTTGCCTTTGAAACCTGTGTTTATTGTTCACTACCCTGTTTTCCAAGTTTTAAGGACAATTAGGAAAAAGTCTGGCTTATCTTTATCCACATGAAAAAACTCTCAAAACACAGACCTTACCCATATTTTGCTCTGACAGTCCTCGTCAGTAACTGGAGAAAAAAAATACATGTATTGTTTAACAGCAAGTTTTGTTCTTACTTGTCCATCTCTTTTCCTGAGAGAGAAAGGCGGAACAGGAATTAAAAGCTACTGAGACTCAAAAGAGGAAATAATTGAATAAAAGCAATAATACTAGATCAAAATATTGTGATAGTGGATTTTCTACTTCCACCATTTTGAAAAACCAGATTGTTACGGAAATCAAGAAGGCAGCACTTGAGGATGGCTGTTTCTGATAAGAAACCCAAATTCCTTTGTTCCAGAGAAGATGTAAACTAGCCATCAGAACCTCTGACACTACAGAAAGCTGTTCTACACTGCATGTCTGGGTAAAATTCATGCATTCATAGAAACTAGTCCATGTGGGCATTAGAAGGACATTATTGGGACCCTTTCTCTGAACAAAAAAAAACGTTTAATGCCTCGGCTGCCTTCACTAAACTGCTGAAATGATATCTCTTACTGGTATTAATTTTAATGCATAATTTCTAATATGTATTCTCTCTCATATAGAGAACTTCATTTTATAAGCATTCCTCATTTCTCATAGTAAACCTAGCAAGGAAAGAATGCTCCTCAAATGCCGTAAACAGAAAACAGCAACGTAAGAGATGAAGTATCCACTAACATCAGATGCTGGCAAGAGCTGGCAGCTCTTGGTGTCTTTGTAGAAGGTCAGGCCAAGTCTTGGTTTCTTCTGCCTGGAATCACTGAATTCAAATATTAGAAGGTCAAAAGCCATGGAGGGGGTGGGGCAGGAAAAGCCACTGAAGTGGACAGAACTATCCCCAGGCAGAAGTTTCCTGAGAAAATGATTGGAATCTATGGTTCATCCTACCTAGTCATCTATTAGGAACCATTCTTGAACGTACAGTAGGGAAGGGATTGCTGCCAAGAAATTACTTTCACTTGGTAAAGCCGTGGTGCTTGGTGTTTTTTGTCAGTTCAATGGTGTGTGCGTGAAGAAGATTAACTTCAAGTCAGAATTAGCCCTTGGATACAGAGGAGTTTAAGGTGTGCATCTGCACTCGTTTCTATGGCAACAGGATTTTTTTCCCCCTGAGTTTAGGCTCTAAATGTTAACGTGATGCTTTTACCCTAAATTTTAAAATCTTATCTTAGTTAATGCTAATTCCATTCATAACTTGTCAACATCCTAGCAGGCAAAAATCACCCTAGACCCTAGTGAAAAAAAAAATGATTAGCTTTTTAGTCAAATTTTGAAGAGTAGCTAAAGATAAAGAGCGGAAAGATACTTCCTTTTTGCTCTTTTTCCCCCTTTTAAATCTGCTCTATTTTTCCCCTCAGGAGTATAATAGGGCATTTGAATAAAAAATTATGGTAGAATATAAATGTGCCTGAAACAATATAACAACGGAGACATTTCTTATATGTCAGGACTGAGGGGAGATGGAGATTGCCATTTAAAAGATATTGATTCTTTTAAGCTGGTTATTTTTAAGAAACAAAAAGACTCAGGAAGAACCTAGAAACTTCCCCCAACTACCTAAAAGAATTCAGATAGAGAACCTGCTCCAGGAAGAGAGCTATCATTAGAGATAAGTATAGTTTAAGACACAGCAGTGCGTGATGGACAAGGAGGAACCTACCAAGGCCTATTTGGTCCCCTGTGCCATTGTCAGAGATGGCCCAACAAACATTTATTTACCAACACATCTCCATGGAAACTGTCTTCCTGCTCTTTGAGGTCCCAACCCACAAACTCCCACCCCTTCCCCCTAGCTCGAGATGGCCATAAGCCTTAACTGCTTGGCTTCATATTTTAATGGAAACCCTAATATGTTCATAGGTGATAAATCTGGCCATTTTCTCCTGTTAATCTGTCTCATGTTAATTTGATTATTAGTCCAGCTAGCAGAAATCAGAGAGACAGAAGAAAAAGTATGTTTTCCTCCCCCAAAGTGTCAGCTCTTGATGACTTTGGGATCAGTCACATGCTCTCCTGGGTTGAGTAATTTCTATTTAAAGCTCAAACCCAATTCCGTGCTGTGTCAGGGACCCCCTAAAATTATAAGTGTTCAAATGGTTCCCTTTATTTTGAAATCATACTTAACATTATTTTAAACTGTCCAATTCTAGCTACAAAATGTGCAGATAAATACTTTTAAAAACAATCAGGGAATTTTACTGTCACTTATATTTGACATTCAAAACCTTTGAGAGATTTTATTCTGAACTCCACGAGATGATGGTAGTTAGAAGGGAGCATCCTTTATGTCTCTTCTCTTGAGTCTAAGAGAAGAATAGTCTTGAGAAGTAATACAGAAAGGACATGCCATCCTTAATTGTACAAACACCAAACTACCAAGGACGCAGCTTTATACAGTGTATAGCTCTCCATGGGAATTTCTGTAAACAATTGAAAATGTTAGAATTTTGAGGCCTGGAGCTCTGAAAACAGCATGTAGCTAATGGTTCCATTCAAAGGAATTGTCACTTCTATCTTGTCCTTTTCATTAGTCACTGCTCCCCCTCGGTTTTGCCAGATTCATTTTTCCTCCGGGCAAACACCCTGCAAGGCATAAGAAAAGAGGGTGGGAGACTAATTAGTGTGTCAAAGGGAACGAGAAGGTATGGTGCGAAATTCAGAATCTCATTTTCCTTTTCTCCTTTAGAATTGATTTTGCTGTCACCATTTAAAAAATAACAAATGGATGTGCTTCTATTATCTGATAGAGATAAAGCACTTTTTCCCCTCTCTACATATAATTTGCTGCAAATTCTATTAAGCAAATATATATTTCAGAAACAAAATTGCTAAAAATTCTGTATAAGTCTCAAATAGTTTAATTATTTATGGATATGAAATGGATTGATTTTTGTTTATGTATGTAATTAGGATAAATCCAGATAGAATTAATGTAAAAGACATATAATCAGATTAGAATGCTTGCCAGAAAAGTAATGATATTTTAAAAGCTATGCCTTAGGAAAAAAACTTTGCAATCTTCTATTGAAAATATTCTATTTATATGATCTATTTAGTTGCAGATCAAATCAGGGATAAGGCTTTGTTGTTTGTTTTTAATCCACTTCTAGACTCCTGCCCTCACAGAAAGTCTTGTTTATGGTGTGGCTTGTAATTGCTGACATAAAGAACGTTTTCACAGATGAACTCTTGCTAGTGCCTTTTTTGTTTTCCTACCGAGGAAAGGAGTGGGTCAGGCCTCAGCTCTTTCTCTAAACTACCCTTATTTAAAACTGAGAAGCAAGTGAAGCTTGATTCCTTTCCATTGTTGTCTTACTTTGATTGATATTCACACCTTTCAGGGATAGGTTAAAGTTAGAGTCTTTTGCCAGGGCCTCATTAATCTGAGGTGTTAGGTATGGATTTGGTGAATGTTAACCCTACACTTCAGTTTCATTACTTTGTTAACTGTTGCTATTTTCTGCTCTTTTCTCCTGTCCCATATCCCAAGTGATCGATATCTGTTCTAGCCTATTTGTTTCCAACAAGATTGTCTTTACAGTTGATTCAAAGAAATTGATTTATTTTCCCTTTTTTCTTCTTGCAATGGTAAGTTGATCTTATTTTACTTTATTATTTATATTTATTTATTTGCTTCATTAATTCGATGGCAAAGAATTTGTAATCTTCTTTTTTTCCCCTTGCTTTCTTGTAGAAAGTTATTTTAATGATGATACAATGGTTGGTTAACAGCAATGAAG